>CM069163.1:6807898-7062898 GCA_035221665.1 Okamejei kenojei | reverse complement strand
GGAACCGTGCCAAATTTACATCTTTCCTTTTGGTTCTGCGTCTCCAGAGAGAGGGGGTTGTGAAGGAAGTATAATGGTGTCGTCCATGGGTTCAGATGTACGAACAGACTCTTCTATGTAATGAGATCAAACCCTAACTCACCCCCCCATTCTAAGCCTCTGTGGCTACCGGGTTTAACAGCTCCTTTCTCTTTGAGTAGAATTAAAGTGATACCGGACAATGCTCTACTATTCATCCCTGATTTAAAAAAAAAAGAAAATGGATCTGATGCCAAATGGTTTACAGTTGCAAATAAATTTGGATCTGGATCGGTCTGATAAAGTGCGATCCAAAGCCATTGTCTTCAAAAATTCCCACAGATAATGGCCATTTATTATGATCAAAGGTATCGTCCGTGTCGGAGGGAATCTGTTACAGGAGGGGATTGGAGCACGTGTGTCTACAGAGTGAACAAATAAATCTTCCCACATTAGCAGGGGATGGTGATTGTGTATCAACTCAAAGCTCGCACGTTGAGAAGAAGGGACAGCATTCTCCCAGCTTCCCTCTGGCGGTACCAAAGGGGCTTGCTATTGTCTGGGCTTTGAAGTCGCTGTGTTAAATGTGCGCTGGGGTTTTCCCACTGCTCACAGATGTGTGAGTGTGGATGACTCCTCGGGAATAGCATGAACACAACACCTACAGCAGTGGAGGACAACACGGCTACGCCTGGCCAGGCTGGCCCTGTAACGCTTCTAGGGCAACAGGCCTTCATGGTCAGGTCAAGAACCCTGCACTTACAACAACTGCGACTGGGAAATGGTGACTCTGTACACTGTCTCAGTGTACTACTGCTATACACGTACTGTATCTGACATGCTTATCTAAGATAGACAAAAATGCTGGAGAAACTCAGCGGGTGAGGCAGCATCTATAGAGCGAAGGAATAGGTGACGTTTCAGACTGAAGAAGGCTCGGTCCGAAACGTCACATATTCCTTCGCTCTATAGATGCTGCCTCATCCGCTGAGTTTCTCCAGCATTTTTATCTATCTTTGGTTTTTCCACCATCTGCAGTTCTTTCATAAACACTGCTTATCTAAGATGTATCTAAGTGCTTATGTATAGATACTTGTAGTGAACTGGATACAAAAATGAATATCGCTGTACCTTAATACACGTAACAAATACAATGCCATACCACATTACACTACACAACACTACACCACACCACACTACACTACACTACACTACACTACACCACACCACACCACATTACACTACACTACACTACACTACACTACACTACACCACACTACATTCAAACACTACACTACACTACACTACACTACACCACACCACACTACACTACACAACACCACACCTACACTAACACTACACTACACACACTACACTACACTACACTACACACTACTACACACACTACACTACACTACACCACACTACACACTACACCACACCAACACTACACTACACTGCAGCCACACCAACACACTACACTACATTAACACGCTACACTACCCTACACCACACACACATACCTTACACTACACTACACTACACTACACTACACTACACTACACCACACACACACAACTACACCAACACTACACACTACACCACACCACACTACCTACACACACACACACTACACTACACCACACACTACACCACACCACACACTACACTACACCACCACACTACACTACACTACACCACACTACACTACACTACACCACACTACACCACACTACACAGACACTACAAACTACACTACACTACACTACACTACACTACACTACAACTACACACACACCACTACTACACCTACACCACACCACACCACACTACACTACACACTACACTACACTACACTACACCACTATACACTACACTTACACCACACACACTACACTACACTACACCACACACTACACTACTACACTACACTACACCTACACACACTACACTACAGTACACACTACACCACACACTACACTACACTAAAACTACACTACACCACACTACACACACCACACCTACACTACACACACCACACCACACTACACAACACTACACTACACTACACACTACACCCACACCACACACCTACACTAACAACTACACTACAGTATAGTACACTACTCTACACTACACTACACTACACTTACACTACACTACACTACACTACACTACTACCACACTACACACTACACCACACCACTACACTACACTACACTACACTACACTATATACACGACAATACACTACACTACACCACACACTACACTACACTACACACTACACTACACACACACCACACTACACTCTACACTACACACACTACACTACACTACACTACACCACAACTACACTACACCACATACAACACTACACACACACTACACACATACACTACACTACACTACATTATACTACACTACACTACACTACACTACACTACACACTACACACTACAACACACCACACATTACACACTCTACACCACACCACACTACACTACACCACACCACACTACACTTACACTACACCACACCACACCACAACTACTACACTACTACACTACACTACACTACACACTACACTACACTACAACACACACCACTACTTACACTACACTACACCACTACACTACACTACATACACTACACTACACTACCACACCAACACTACACTACACTACACACCACAGCACACTACACTACACTACACACACTACACTACACTACACCACACACTACACTACACCTTACACCACACTACACACACACTACACTACACGTACTCTACTACACTACACTAACACACTACACACACTACACTACACTGCACACTACACCACACTAACTACACTACTACACTACACTACACTACACTACACCACACACACACACACTACACACACTACACACACTACACTACACCACCACACTACACACTACACACTACACTACACCACACTACACTACACACACACACACACTACACTACACACACTACACTACACCACACACACACACTACAACACTACACTTACACTACACTACACTACTCTAAATTCACACACACACACTACACTACACTACACTACATCACTACACACACTACACTACACACCACACCACACTACACTACACTACACTACACTACACTACTACACACTACACTACACTACACCACACAACCACACATTACACTACACTACACCATCACACACTACACACACTACACACACTACACTACACTACACTACACTACACACACACACTACACACTACACTACACATACACACTACACTACACCACACTACACTACATTACACTACACTACACTACACTACACTACACTACATTACACTACACCACACTACACTACACTACACTACACTACACTACACTACACTACACTACTCCACACTACACTACACCACACCACACTACAACACACTTACACCACACACACACACCACACTACACTACCACACTACACCACACAACCACACCACACTACCACACTACACTACACTACATACACTACACTACAACAAACACACTACACTACACACTACACTACACTACCACACACACACTACACTACACTACACCACACTACACTACACTACATTACACACACACTACACTACACACACTACACTACACTACACTACACTACACTACACACATTACACTACACCACACTACCACTACACTACACTACCTACACAACACTACACGACACCTACACTACACTACACACTACACTACACTACACTACACTACACACACTACACTACACTACACTACACTACACTACACTACACTACACTACACACACTACACTACACACACACACACTACACTACACTACACTACACTACACACATACACTACACTTACACTACACTACACTACACTACACTACACTACACGACTACACTACACTACACACACACTACACTACACTACACACTACACACTACACTACACACACTACACTTACACACACACACAAGCACACTACACTACACTACAACCAACACACTACACTAACACTACCACTACACTACACTACATTACACTACACCACACTACACCTACACTACCACACACACACTACACTACACTACACACACTCACAACTACACTACACACTACACTACACTACACTACACCACACTACACTACACACTACACACTACCACACACCACACCACACTACACACACACACTACACTACACTACACACCACACTACACTACACTACACACTACACTACACTACACACTACACTACTACCACACTACACTACACACACACACTACACTACACTACACTACACCACACACACTACTACACACACTACACTACACTACACTACACTACACTACACACACACTACACACACTACTACACTACACTTACACCACACCACACACACACACTACACTACACTACACACACTACACACACCACACTACACTACCACACTACACTACACTACCACACTACAGACTACACACTACACTACACTACACACACTACACTACACTACAACACTACACAACACTACACACACTTACACTACACACACTACACGTACTACACTAACACTACACTACACTACACTACACTACATTACACTGCCACTTACAACCACACTACACCTACACTACACACACTACACTACACTTACACGACACTTTACACTACACACTACACTACACTACACTACACACATTACACACACTACACTACACTACACCACACTACACTACACTACTACACTACACACACTACAAACACACTACATACACTACACTACACTACAAACACACCACATACACTACACACCACACTACTACACTACACTACACTACACTACACTACATTTGTACACTACACTACACTACACACACTACACTACACTACATTACACTACACTACACTAACACTACACTACACTACACACACACAACTACACTACACACTACACTACACTACACACACACTACATTACACTACACACACTGACACACTAACACTTACACATTACACAACCACTACACACCACACTTACCCCACCTACATTACACATTACACTACTCACACAACACTACATTACACTACACTACACTACACTACACACTACATACAACACACTACACTACTACACACACTACACTACACACTACACTACATTACACTACACCTACACTACACTACACACACACACTACACTACATTAACACTACACTACATACACCACACCACACATTATAAACAACACTACTATACTACTACACTACACTACACTACACACATTCACATTACACTACACTACACACACTACACTACACACATTACACTACAACTACATTACAATTACACTACACACACACTACATTACACTACACTACACTACACTACACTACACTACATTACATTACACTACACTACACTACATTACACTACACCACACTACACTACACTACATACACTACACATACACTACACTACACACTACACTACACTACACTACACTACACTACACTACACTACACCACACTACACTACACTACATTACACCACATTACACAACACTACACTACACTACACTACACTATATACTAAACCACACCACAACTTATCAAAACACTGCGGATGCATTATGAGGCTGCTGCTGAAATGCGACACTGTCATCATCCTCATCGTTAGTTCCTCAGGATCGAGGATGACCTGCCTGCCTGGGTCCTGTGGGCTCGGAGGTGATGGATGAGAGACCAACGTAGGAACCACAGACTCCAACACGGAACATGGAACGTAGGTCAGTACAGCAAAGGAACAGGCCCTTTGGCCCACAATGTCCATGCTGAACATGATGCCAAGACCATCTCTTATCCGCCTGCACATAATCCATATCCCTCCATTCCCTGCGTATCCCTATTCCTATCCAAAAGCCTCTTTATCGCCACTATCGAATCTGATTCCACCACTCGCCTGGCATTGCGTTCCAGGCACCCACCACCCTCCGTGTAGAAATGTTGACCTGAATGTCTCCCCTCTAGGTTTTACCTTCTGGTATTTGATTGTTCCACCCTGAGAAAATGGTACTGACGTCTACCCTATGGACGCCTCTCATCGTTTTATTTACTTCGATCCGGTCCCCCCCATAACCTCTGACGTTGCAGAGAGAACACGAGGAAGGAACCCGAGAAAGGGCAGGAGGTGTCAGATGTGGCAGATGTTGGCTGCTATGTGAGATGATGCCTTTCACGGGGCTTCTGGTAACTCCCCCGTGCACTCCATGCCTTCCGTTCTTTCTCCACTGTGAGTGATTAACTTGTCTCAAAGTTATCACTCTGTGCCGCTGGTTAATGCACTCCTGACAACACTAAACATCTCCTGAGATAGGCACAAAATACTCAGCGGGAGTAGCTCAGCAGGACAGGCAGCAACTTTGGAGAGAAGGAATGGGTGACGTTTCAGGTCGAGACCCTTCTTGATGTCTTCCGGTCTCGTCCCAAAACGCCACCCATTCCTTCTCTCCGGAGATGCTGCCTGTCCCGCTGAGTTACTCCAGCATTTTGTGCCTATTTTCGGTGTAAACCAGCATCTGCAGTTCCTTCCTCCACCAAGCATCTCCTTCTGGGACTGAACCACTCTGTTCACAGCCTTGGCGGATCAAGTCCCCGCGGTTAAAAGATGGGCCGAAGGGCCTGTTTCCATGCTGTATGTCAGAACTAAACAAGGCTAAACCTTCACCTAAGGTGTACTTACTGTGTGCAAACTATTTTCGAGACGCTGCTGTGTTACATGATAAGTGCGTTTGGTAATTGCGCACAATTTACAATAATATCAGTAATGACTAATTTGCTCGATTGTTTCCTATTTGAGCAGAATGTGCCGTATAAGATAATTGAGGAAGTTGCAATATAAAGCGACTGAATCAGCGTGTAATTATGGGAATGCTTTGTAAATTAAGCCACGTACAGTATCAAGCTACTTTTGAGAAACAGAGTTCAAATTAACCCCCGAGTTAAAAGCCAGGTTAAGGAAAAACTAAATGAAAAGATAAGCATTGGAAGGTTCGACATTTTAAATGGAAAAGATGACGTAGAAACTTAGAAACATAGAAACATCGAAAATAGGTGCAGGAGGAGGCCATTCGGCCCTTCGAGCCAGCACCGCCATTCATTGTGATCATAGCTGATCGTCCCCTGCCTTCTCCCCATATCCCTTGACTCCACTAGCCCCTAGAGCTCTATCTAAGTCTCTCTTAAATCCATCAAGTGATTTGGCCCCCACTGCCCTCTGTGGCAGGGAATTCCACAAATTCACAACTGTCTGGGTGAAAAAGTATTTTCTCAGTTTAGGAAAAGGGGGTAAGCCATTTAGAACAGAGACGAGGAAACACTTTTTCTCACAGAGAGTGGTGAGCCTGTGGAATTCTCTGCCTCAGAGGGCGGTGGAGGCAGGTTCTCTGGATGCTTTAAAGAGAGAGCTAGATAGGGCTCTTAAAAATAACAGTCAGGGGAGAAGGCAGGAACGGGGTACTGATTGTCACCTCAGTCTTAAATGGCCTCCCCTTTATTCTAAGACTGTGGCCCCTGGTTCTGGACTGACAAAAACATTGGGAACATTTTTCCTGCATCTAGCTTGTCCAGTCATTTTTATTAATTTATATAATTTTTATATGTATCTATAAGATCCCCCCTCATCCTTCTAAACTCCAGTGAACACAAGCCTAGTCTTTTCAATCTTTCCTCATATGACAGTCCCGCCATCCCAGGGATCAATCTCGTGAACCTACGCAGCACTGCCTCAATCACAAGGATGTCCTTCCTCAAATTAGAATGACAGAATGAGAATTTGCATAGTGATGGCCGCAGATTTTCATTCAAGTGGACTCTCGATACATGTCAATACTAAACGCAAAAGGTGTGGCACGGTGGCGCAGTGGTAGATTTGCTGCCTCACAGCGCCAGATCCTGGTTCGATCCTGACTACGGGTGCTGTCTGTATGGAGTCTGCACGTTCTCGCCCGAGCCCTGAGTGGGGCATTCCCAGGGTGCTCCGGTTTCCCCTCGCCACTCCAAAGACGCAACAGGTTTGTAGGTTAATTGGCTTTGATTAAAAATTGTTATATATTGGTCCCCGAGTGTGTAGAATAGTGTTGAAGTTGTAGGGGTGATAAACTGGTCGCGTGACGGACTGGGGAACACGGTTGGGCCAAAGGGCCTGGGATCTTCATTTCCGCGCTGAAACTGCAGAAATGCTCCTCACAGTAAGGGACTGCATTGGATGCGTACTTAAAGTTTGATTCAGTGAAAGCTATATAGCATAGAAACGCCCTTCAATCTCACCGAGTCGATGCGGAACAGTCGATCACCCGATTCACACACTTAGTATCTCTAACGAACACTGAAGTTGGTGTCAGTGTGCGTGGGCCTATCACAAAGTCTACGTTCAGGGCATTGTTTGGATGCTGGTTTATGTTAATGGCCTATGCGTGTTTCTGGTACTGCAGTGTCTTGGGAGAAGATTTATCATCAGGACTTATTGGACCGGTGCTGGGATTTATGTGCGCAGCCCATTGTAGGAGACGGAGAGCCTCCAGTGGTGCGCTGGAGAAACCGTAAATCCACATACTGGTCAGTTGACGTGTCATGTATTTATAACCAGCCTATTTAGGAGCTGTTTTAATAGTCTGCATTACTTTACACTTTAATTTCTGCTCTGCCAGTCCCATCTCCCGTAGACAACACAGTGCGGCTCTAAAGGGCCCTTGGAGCATGAGAACCTGGTCACATGTAACCTGTGAACAGGCTTACTCTGGTCCAATGCCATTGTATGGACAAGTGATATATTGCCGCAGCTTGCGTCACACTGCTATTTGCAACCATTTTTTTTTTTGTTTTTTGTTGTTGCCGGGGGTTTCCATTATTAGTCCATTTCTTTGTGATTCTTCCGTGGCTAAAATGCTTGCATCAGTTGTGCCGTACATTTAGGCTCTCGGCACAGACGCTGCTGTGTGTGTGAACCGAAAGCTTGGTTTGACTTCAGGTATGGCAATGTCCACTTCTCCCATCGGGCATGGATATGACTGGCAGCGGGAACGGCCCGAGAAATTAGTTTAGTTTTAGTTTGGAGAGACAGCGCGAGGAATAAACAGGCCCTTCTCGGCCACGAGGTCGCGCGCCGACCAGCGACCCTCCCCGCACACACTAGCCACTATCCCACACACACTAGGGACCAATTTACTTTCACACCAAGCCAATTACCTACCTACAAACTCTGTACGCCTTTAGCGAGGGAAGAGTAAACCAAAAGAATCTCACAGAAAACCCCGCCGCGGGTCACGGGAGAACGCACAAACTCCGTACCGCAGAGTTTTCAGGGTTCAAGGTTTCAAGGGTGATTTTTTATTGTCACATGTACCAAGTAAGATACAGGGAAATTTGAGTTACCCCCCCCCCCCATCCCACATGCCTGGCGAAGTGAAAAGCAGGCAAAGTACACCAAAAAAAACACATCAAAGTTTAACATAAACATCCATCACACTGGATTCCACATGCCTGACAGTGATGGAAGGCTATTAAGTTCAAAACTTCTTTCCCCTTGTTCCTCCCGCGGTCGGGGGCAGTCACCAGCCGCAGTCGGGGTCGATCGAACCCCCGCAGCGTCGACGAATCGAAAGCCCCGTCGGCTGTGATGGAAACTCCCGTGCGGGGTCAGTTTGCGGATTCAACAGGGATTCCCTCGCAGTAAGCATTGACGGGAGTGACTTGAGACTAATTGGATTGATTCAAGTGAAAGACACAGCATGGAAAAACAGGCCCTACGGGCCCATTGAGTCCACGGCAACCAGCGCATCCACCGGTTTTCCCACTAGTTCTATTGTTATCCCAGCTTTCTCATCCACTCTATTTACGAGGATTCAATTAACCTTCAAACTTGCGCGTCTTTGTGCTTGGGGTGGATGGAAACCCGGCACTGGAGGAAGCCCACCATGGTCACGGGCTTAGAGGGATATGGGTCAAATTAGGCATGTGGGTTGGCTCAGGTAGCACCTTGTATGGCATGGACGAGATGGGCCGAGTGACCTGTTTCGTGCTGTATACTAATGACGCATGAAGCCACCAGGCCTTTTATTATTTAGTCCGAACTAGCATCACTGACAACCGTCCAAAACCATCGCTCATTATATAATTCCCCCTTGAGTGGGAAGTGAAGGGCCGTTGTTGAAGTGTGGCTGGATAGTGTCAGGCCCCATCTTCATCAACCTTCTTCAAGGGCGTGAAGCAAGCGTTGGAGCGCGGTTTGTGGTCACCAAGTTTTTTGTTCACGTCCTATATTGTATTCAATTAACTGAATTTAAGTTCTCCAGATGTTCCCAGAGGGTTTTTTTAACTATACTCCGAATTCCAGGAGTCCGGCTTCTCGTTTACTAAGCCTGCCCCTAAACACCACAACCAAGTCGAAACTACGGATGCTGGTTTACCAGGGAAAAAAAAGGCACCGAGCTGGGGAGTAACTCAGTGGGGTTGGGCAGAAATCTCTGGAGATCATGGATAGGTGATTTTAGCTCAGAACTCTTCTTCGTGTAGTATCGGGGTGGGGTCGGGGCGTAAGAAAAAAAAAAAGGGAGAGAGGTGGAGACGGACAACGCCTGGTGAGTGATAGGTGGAGGAGGAGCTGCAGATGGTGGCGAGTCATGGGTGGATACAGGCGAGAAGGGTTTTGATTGGCAGATGGGTGGACAAAGGCCAGAGATGGGAAGAGGACACAAAGCTGTGAGATAAGAACAAGAGGCATGAAATGTGAAGCCAGAGGAAGGGATATGGGTGGAAGCGGATGGGAGAAGGGGAAAGGGTTGTTGTTGGTTAGTTACCTGAAAGTGGAGTTTACTTCATTTTAATAATAACTGATTCTTGTAGAAGGTTTACTTTAGAGACTGAATTATTTTTTGTGGCAGATCTTGCAAAGATGTAGCTGGGAGTCTACCTTGAGACCTACTTAGTGTGTATATCGTCACATGAACTATTGTGATACCATTACGGTCTCCCCAAATGTTAGTTCATGAAATCTTAATGTAAGATACTATCTTCCTATTAAGGGCCTGTCCCACTGTACGAGGTAATTCAAGAGTTTCTCCCGAGTTCTCCCCAGATACCGACTCAGGTTAAAGTACGTAGCGGGTACGTAGGGGCTCGTACGGGTAAACAGTAAACATTTTTTCATCACGAGTATTTTTTTACTCGTGGACATTTTTCACGGTGTTGAAAAAATGTCACGAGTTTGCAGGATTTCCCGAGTACCTACCGTTACTCGTACGAACCGCTACGTGACATCCACGAGCCCCTACGTACCCGCTACGTACATTACACGAGCTTGAATCAGGGGAAAAACTCGGGAGAACTCTTGAATTGCCTCGAACAGTGGGACAGACCCTTAATTCTTATCGGAGGCATTTACTTGATTGTTCATCTCATATTTACACGCGCTATTTTCAATGTCTGCAGGGCACTTGGCTATCAATTTTACATGACGTTAAAAATGTGGATAGGCACAGAATGCTGGGATTCTGTATGAAGAAGGGTTCCGACCCAAAACGTTACCTACAACTTTTCCCCAGGGATGCTGCCTGACCCAAATTGCTGGAGTGACTCAGAGGGTCAGGCAGCATCTCTAGAGAAAAAGAATAGGTGACATTTTGGGTCAGAACCCTTCTTCAGACTGCCTGACCTGCTGAGTTACTCCAGCATTTTGTGTCTATCTTCGGTGCAAACCAGTATCTGCAGTTCCTTCCTCAACTTTACAAATGTGAGTCTTTTCCGTCCATTCCAGAATGGGAGCATTTAGCTGCAACAGATTCCACCTGCCACAGATTATAGTTCTGTTTAGTTTTAGACATACAGCGCGGAAACAGGCCCTTCGCCACCGAGTCCGCACCCACCAGCGGCGGTCCCGCCCACTTATCCACACACACTACGACAAACCGTTACACACACCACCAAGCCATTTAACCTACAAGCTGTACGTCATTAGAGTATGAGAGGAAAACAAAGTTTCTCAGGGAGGGGGGGTGAGAAAACCCACGCGGTCACGTACGAACCCCGTACAGACAGCATCGGGATCGAACCCGGGTCTCTGGCGCTGCAACTCTACCGCTGCGCCACCGTGACCAGCTCTTTCCATCTATCAATGTCTATCAATTTATAAAATGATGCTCCTGTCTAGATTACTTACTCTGCCACCAATCTTTGTGTCGTTGGCTATCGTAGATATATAGCTCCCTATTCTGGTATCTAAACCATTAATAAATACAGTGAATAATTGAAGCCACAACACTCATGCTTAAGGGACATCTTTAGTCACTCCCTTGTACCTTTCCACACCCAACCCTTGGCGACTTGGTCGATCCTCCGACCAGGCCAATAACTCACCATCAACATGGGTTTTGACATTGATCAACTCTTTTACCCAGAAGCAATTCAGAGAAGATTCACTCAGTTGATTTAATAAGGGGCAGGAATGACTGTGTATGAAGGAACTGCTGATGCTGGCCTGCAGCGAGGATAGACACAAAATGCTGGAGTAACTCAGCGGCTCAGGCAGCATCTCTGGAGAGAAGGAACGGGTGACGTTTTGGGCTGAGACACATCTTCAAACTAAGAGTCTGTTCAATCGAGGAATGATGGAGCAGGTTGGGTCGATAATCATTGGAAATGAGGAGAATGAGAGGTGATTTTATTGAAATCTAAATTCTGACAGGATTTCAGAGGATAGACCATGAGAGGAATAGATCTGGCTTCAAACACCCTCCCCCAAACAAAAAAAGCGCAGTTATCTCTTGCCAGAGTAGGGGAATCAGAACAGGGACATGGTTTACGGTGAAAGGGGGCAAGCTTTAATGAGAATTCGAGGGGGATTTCTTTTACAAAAGTGGTTCGTGTTTGGGACGGCTGGGCTGCCGGAGGAAGGTAGTTGATGGGGAGGGGGTAACTGGGCCACCCCCACCTGGTGGGTACCCTTAAGTAACACCACACAGTTCGGAACTATCACAATGCTTCACAGAAAATATTTTGGACAGATGCATGGGATAGGACTGATTTGGAGGGATGTGGGTTAAATGCAAGCAGGTGGGACCAGTGCAAGTGGGGCATGTTGGTCGGCGAGGGCAAGTTGGGCCGAAGGGCCTGTTTCCACGGTGTACAATTCTATGACGCTATGAGACGGTGAGGCGGGGGAAAGGTTGTCTCTTGATAAGGAGTTGACCACTTGAGAAAGAAATGAAAAAAAAAATCTTCTCACACAATCATGAATCTTTGGAATTTTCTGGCGATAGAGGTTATTGTGCATTCAAGGCCAAGAGTTTATTGATTGGTTAGGAACCCAAGTGTAATAATAAAAACTGTCAGGAAATTGGACAAGGCCATAATGTTATGGAGTGCTAGAATAGGTTTGAGGTCTTTTTTCTATGTTCTTACATTGTTATGGTGTGGGTGATGTTCTGTATGTGCAGGCATATCAAGTCCAGTCAAGTCAAGTTTATTTGTCACTACACAATACAAGATGTGCATGTTTTCAGTGAAGTGAAAGTGGGCAATGCCTGCGGGGACTGTGCAAAAAAACAGACCTGATCAGTATTTACATGTTAGAACAAAACCCCGAGCCAGCAATTTTAAAAAGACATTACACAACCGTAAATAGTAAATTAGTCCTTGGTGAGATAAGAGTTTACAGCCCTGATGGCCTGTGGGAAGAAACTCCGTCTCATCCTCTCTGTTTACCACATCATATGACAGAGGAGGCATTTTCCCGACCGTAGCAGCTGGAACAGTCCTTTGCTGGGGTTGGAAGGGGTCCCCATAATGTTGCGGGCTCTGGATCTGCCTTCTGATTGTATAGGTCCTGCAGGGGGGGGCGCGAGGGGGCGAGAGTAGTTCCCATAGTGCGTTCGGACGATATCCATGCTCACTACTCTCTGTGGTCACCTCTCTGCCGCTCCCTCACTAAATGCTTCCTGGTCGGTTTGTTAGACACAACAAAAAGCGCAAAAGTGCTGGGACTCCCGCAGCAAGTCAGGCTGATTTATGGAGGGACATGGACAGTCTGTAAAAGTGATGCTATCCAAAATGACATTTCCACAGATGCTGCCTGACCCGTTGATTCCTCCAGCACTTTGTGCGTTGCTCAATATTCCAGCATCTGTGGACTCATGGGTTCTCCTCCGGAGCTACGGTTCCTCCCACATCCCAAAGATGCTGCGGGTTGCAGGTCAATCGATCCTCTGTAAATTGCTCCTAGCATGTAGAGAGTGGGATAACATGGAACTAGTGTGAACGGGTGATCGATGGTCGGCGTGGATTCCACGGGCTGAAGTGCTGGACCTTTCTATCATTTCAATCAAATTGCCAATCCTCTTGGTGGCGGTTGGGTACCTGGAGGCTAGACACGGGTAGCTGGAACCTCGGCTAGGAGGGAGGAGTTGAGTTCTCGGAGAGTAGTTGGGTGTCAGGGGTCTGACCTGGGGTATGCAAGGTGGGTCCGCCTGGTCAGGGGGTTGGAGTGGGAAGCAGCACCAGTGACAGTAATAACGCCATTCTCACAGAAAACCTCCATTTTTGGCCTATTTCTTGGTGGGACTCCTGGAGGCCCCGCTACACTCTATCCATTTCAATACGCTGTGGTACCCCAACCTTGCTGTTTTACCTTGAGCAATACCCTTCATTTTGATTCTAGTGATGCTTTTAGGGAATGAAGTATCTATTCTACTAGTGTCTCTGTCTCCTGTTTCCCCTTTAAATTCCAAGAATTCTAGCAATAGCATCATATACCACACTGACTCTTCGATTCTCTGGGAGGTTCCAGAGACAGATTTTTGGTCAGGCCGTCCATGGGGGGAGAATCTCCCTCTGCTCGTCTCCGTCCACAGAATTCTAAACGTTTATTCCCTCAATGGCACGAAACAATTAACTTGTTTTTGCGATTTTGTTAATCGAACATTTGAACAACTGATTTCACTGGAGAAGCTCATCCTGGCACACCAGGCAGTGGCTTGGGCATCATTACTTGTCCAGCGATTGTTAGTGGTCTGAAATCATCTGACATTGGCCCCACAGCTTGTGTGTCGAGCCTTCTGAAAGGAGAACGCCAGCAGCACTGGGGACTGTGTAGACCGTCTCTGATAAATCTCGTTTGTGGGTGACTTGGGGCAATGTCATGGGTTTATTGTATGATGTATATGGGCATGCGTGTGTGTCTGTGTGTGTGTGCGTCGATGTGTGTGTCTGTGTATGTATATGAGTGTATATGAGTGTGTTGTATGTGCCATGCGTGTGTGTGTGTGTGTCTGTGTGTGGTGCGCATGTTGTGAGTTTGTGTTATGTATATGAGTGTATATGATGTGTGTATGTGCTTGCTGTTGTGTGGTCTGGTGTGTGTGTGTGTTGTGTGCAGTGTGCGTCTGTGTGTGTATATGAGTTGTATGTGTGTTTATTTTTAGTTTATTGTCACAGTACAGTGTATAGTGCACATTGCTGATGAGATGCAATCGAATCTCCGACAGAGATCCTAATGGTCAGGAACTGGTGCAAGGCCGTTTGCTTCACTTGGCCGTGCGCGCCTGGATGGCGTGCCATTCGCATTTTGCAACGTGTACGCCCAAACGCCGTGTTGCTGCAACGCCAAGTTCCGGGAGGTGTCTTGCCCTGCTGAGCTCATCGACCCTGGTGGACTGAGTGATCCTCTGGGGGGCGATTTCAACTGTACCCCGTTCCGGTCTCGCAAGCGTGGTCAGGAGTCGGTAAGAAGTTTGAAGAAGCTCGTGGTCTCCTTTGACTCAGTTAGACACCTGGCGGAACCTCCACTCCGACTTAGGGCCTTCTCTCAGGAGGTCGTGGGGGGTGGGGTCTCGCATCGACCGCCTGTACATTTCTTCTTCCCGCGTCTCGGCGGCCTCCATGCTGCCGGTGCGTGCTCGGACCACCACTGGCGTGGCGGGAGTTTACCCCACTGCGGCACGAGGGGAGGGTCCGTGTTGTAGGGGGGGGCTGGGCACTTTACACACGCCTCTCCTGCTGGTGGACCGCGCGGCATCAGGACCGTTTGAGAGGTCTGGAATTAGCTGGATGGGGAAGCGGGGAGATGTCACTCCCTGCGGCTGTGGTGGGACGTGGGCAAGGCCCCAACGGTAGTTTTGGTCAGAGGGTCGACCAAAACAGATGCGATGGCAATCAGACAGTCTCGGGAAGCAGCGCCTCTCCAATTTGGATTCACATCTAGTCAACCGTCGGGGGACACACGATATCCCCTGGAGGGATTACCAGAGGAGAAGGACAACTGCTGAAAGGGGCTACAGTTTAGAGCAATCTCGAGGACCAATACGTTGAGAGGTCGCGGATCCAATTGCTCCACGTTTTGGACCTCGGTTCACCCTTCTCTCTTACTCTCGCTGGGGGGGTCCGTCAGCAGATTACATGGAGCTGCTCGCTGATGATGATACCTCCTTCCGTCCCAAACCATAGCCGCAAACCAGAGGACAGTAAACGCAGCAGTTCGTTCCTTTTATGGAACCCTGTTCTCATAGAGGATAGTATCCGGGAGGGAAGAGTGCAGTGAATCTGTGGGAAGGTCTAGCCACAGTCGACCGGAGGGTGCCGAGCGTCTGGATGCCCCCTGACACTGGATGAACTGACCGCGGCCCTCATCAGATCCGAAGGGGCAATCCCCTGGCCTGGACGGACTGACAGCAGAGTTCCTCCGCACTTTCTGGGGGATCTTGGGGGAGGACGACACCATGGTACTGAGGGAGAGCCTGGCAACCGGTGAGATGCCCCTGTCTTGGCGAAGGGCTGTCGTGGTCCTTCTGCCCAAGAATGGCGATCTCCGCCGTCTATAAAACTGGCGCCCAGTCTCCCTCCTCTGTACTGACTGCAAGGTCTTTGCCAAGGCAATGGCCAACCGCCTGGGCCCAGTCCTGGCCCAAGTGATCCACCCTGACCAGTCTTACACGGTCCCGGGCCGCTCCATCCAGGACAATATCCATCTGGTCCGGAACCTGGTCTACCTGGCTCAGAAGACCGGCGTACCCACTGCCCTTCCCTCACTCGACCAGGAGAAGGCTTCCGACAGGGTGGATCACTAGTATCTGTTGAGGACTCTGCGGGAGTTTGGGTTCGGACCGCACTTTGTGTCCCGGATCGGGCTTTTATACGCCACCGCAGAGTGCCTCGTGAAAGTCAACGGATCCTTGATGGCCCCCATTCCCTCCCGCAGAGGAGTACGTCAGGGCTGCCCCATGTCAGGCCAACCGTACACCACCTGCGTGGAGCCATTCCTTAGCCTGCTTCGGAGGAAGTTGACGGGCACGGTTCTACGCGAGCCGGACGTGGAGGTGGTCCTCTCGGTCTACGGCGATGACGTGCTCCTCACGGTCACCGATCCCGTCGACCTGCAGAGGATGCGTGAGTGTCAACGAGTCTTCTCGGCCGCCTCCTCTGCCAGGATCAACTGGGGGAAATGTTCTGGAGTCCTGGTGGGTCCCTGGCAGGTGGACTCCCTCCCGGAGGAGATGAGGTCTTTCACGTGGAGTACCACGAACCTCCTCTACCTGGGAGTCTGCCTGAGTCCCGGTGCGGAGACCTGGCTGGCAAACTGGCAGGAGCTGGAGACGAAAGTCGTCGCCCGGCTGGGGCGGTGGGCGGGTCTCCTCAGGGGCAGGGTGTTGGTCATTATCCAACCTGTGGCCTCCATGCTCTGGTACAGATTGGCCACGTTGGTCCCAACAGCCACCTTTGCTGGGATCATCCAGAAGAAGTTGGTGGACTTCTACTGGGGCAACGGAAAGCACTGGGTCTCCGCAGCAGTCCTCCGCCGGAGATCGACGGCCCGGGCGTGAGAGCAGCCGGTCCTTGTCCCGCCCCACCGGGTGTCGGGGGGGCTCAAACGTGTGGCGTACTTGTGGTTGAGCAAACCCTCGCTCAGCTGGAAGTATTCCTCGGATCCAGGCGCCGTAATCCTTCCCGGGAGCCGGTCCCACACAACTTGAGCCGCCTTCCCTCGACCCCCATCATCTCCCTCCGAGACGCAGGGAGGCGTGTCCTGTACGGGCTCCTCCTCCACAACCTGCACTCCCTCGCCCTGGTCCACTGTCCGGACGCCAAGTGACGGTCGGTGTTGCCTTCTGGTCGCGAGGGGGGGGCCCGGGGGGGTCCCTCTATGCAGGGATTCTCCCCCTCTACATCGGTGTTGGTTTGGGGTCCTTGTAATAATAAAGGCCTCACACCACGTTAGGTTATACACTGTTTATTTAGAATAACAACTGCAAGCTCTCACTTGAGAGTTCACTTCAGACTGCGGAGTGCAGAGACGCTAATAAGCTAGTGGGCGTAACTACAAAAGCATGACTCATAACATGAGCCACTAATCTACAATCGGGGTTTAGGGGTGGAGGGTATTGCAACGAGGTGTTCCCTGCAACCTGTTTCTCTCGCGGTTCACCGACTCGCCAGCCGCCTGCCACTGTCGCGGGCTGGAAGAGTGTGCGCACCACGTGTACATGGAGTGCGTGAGGCTGCAGCCGCTGTTTGAATACCTAAAGGGGCTGCTCCTGGCTGCATTTCTCACCCACCATCCTTATCTTTGGACACCCTGTGCGTAGGGGACAGGGTAGGGCTGAAGATGTCCTGGTCGGGTTGCTCCTGGGCCTGGTCGAGCTGGCCATCCGCGAGTCACGGCGCCAGACGGTGGAGGGCTTCACCCGAGCCGGCTGCCCGCCCCTTTTCCGGGGTTACGTCCATGCCCGGGTGGGGTTAGAGAGGGACTACGCGCTGTACACGGGCACCCTGGAGAAGGATGAGGACCCCCAGCCCTGTTTATATGGTGGAGAGGATCAATAACTTCAAATTCCCGGGCATGCATATATCGGAATATCTTTCCTGGACCCAACACACCGGTGCAATTGTAAAGAAGACGCATCAACGACTCTACTCCCTGAGAAGATTACGGAGACTCGGCATTTCGAAGAGGATTCTCCTAAACTTCTACAGGTGCACGGTAGAGAGCATTCTGGTTGCATCGTGGCCTGGTACGTCCAGGAGCGAAAAAGACTACAAAAAGTTGTGACCATTGCCCAGTCCATCACCCGCTTTGACCTCCTCACCGGCGAAGGGATCTGTCGTAGTCGCTGCCTCAAAAAGGCAGCCAGCTTCATCAAGGACCCACACCATCCTGACCACGCACTCATCTCACCACTGCCATCAGGAAGAAGGTACAGGAGCCTGAAAACTAATGTCCAGGTTCAGGAACAGCTTCTTCCCCACAGCCATCAGGCTATTAAACCCAATGAATAAGCACTGAGCACAGAACTGCAAAAGACTATATTATTATTTGTTATTTGCACTATATTTGTTATTTATTGAACTTTTTTTCCCCTGTTATGTTACATATTCACATATTCTGTTGTGCTGCAGCAAGTAAGAATTTAATTGTCCCGTCCGGGACATATGACAATAAAATCACTCTTAACTTCCTCATCCACAGACCACAGCCTGTTCGAATTGGCAGAAATACCTCTTCCTCATTAACAATCAGTACAGGAGCACCTCAAGGCTGCGTGCTCCGCCCCCTGCTCTACTCACTCTATACTCATGACTGTGTAGCCGGACACAGTGTGAACGGCATCTTCAAGTTTGCCGACGACACCACCGTTGTTGGACGAATTAAGAGCCTGTCCCACTTGGGCGACCTAATCCGCGAGTTCTGGCGAGTTTGCCCTCGACTCATACTCGCAGCATGGTCACCACGAGGTCGTAGGAGGTCTTCATAACTCTCCTTCAGGTTTAGTTGTAGTAGGTCGTAGTAGGTAGGCATGTTAGTCGTGGGTAATAGAGGGGAGTCGAAGGTAGTCGTAGTCTTCATCATAGTCGAAGCGAAGTCGAAGGAGATCAAAGGAGGTCGTCTTCACTCTCACTATTCGGTGTCCAATTTTCCCGAAGTTAGTCATAGCTGGTCTTCAACATAGTCGAAGGAGGTCTTCAACATGTCATTTTTTCAAACTCTTCAATTAAGTTGCCCAAGTGGGACAGCCCCTTTACAGATGGTGACGAGTCAGCGTATAGAAGTAAGATCGACCGATTGACTAAATGGTGCCAGCACAACAACCTGGCACTCAATATAAGTAAAACTAATGAACTGATTGTGAACTTTGGAAGAGGATGGATGAGGACCCACAATCCTGTTTTTATATCACCGGGTTGATGATGGAGAGAGTCAAAAACTTCAAATTCCTGGGCGTGCATATTTCCAAAGAACTTTCCTGGACCCAGCACACTGATGCAATTATAAAGAAAGCACATCAGCGCCTCTACTTCCTGAGAGGATAACGGCGATTCGGTATGTCAAAGAGGATTCTCTTGAACTTCTACAGGTGCACAATAGAGAGCATATTGACTGGTTGTATCGAGGCCTGGTTTGGCAACTCGAACGTCCAGGGGCGGAGAAGACTGCAAATAGTTGTGACCACTGCCAAGTTCGTCACCGGCTCGGACCTCCCCACCATCGAAGGGATTTACCGGAGTCACTCATCATCAGAGACCCACACCCTTCTGGCCACACACTCATTTCACCACTGCCATTGGGAAGAAGGTACAGGATCCTGAAAACTGTAACGTCCAGGTTCAGGAGCAGCTTCTCCCCCACAGCCATCAGGCTATTAAACACAACAACCTCAAATAAGCTATGAACTTCATAGAGTATTATTGGTATTTTTACACTATTACTGTTTTTTTTTGTGTGTACGTATGTGTGCGTGTATAAATATATATTTCTTCGTGCCCCGATAGGCCTGACTCACCCCACAGGCCTCCCAGGGGACTGTGGTGAAGCCAGGCAGCGAGGCCTGTCTGGGCCGATTGAGCCTCACCGGTGGAGGTGATGGGAGCCTCGGTGACGGTGAGACTCGGCAGCGGCGGGAGCCTCGGTGGCAGAGGGGCCTCGTGTCGATGAGCGTGAGGGGGAAGGGGAAGACAATGGGGACCCGGTGTGGGGGAACCGCCATGAGGGACGGTGGGAGAACACAGGGGGAGGGGGGGAGGCAAATCCTCTGCCCAGGGGATAAGTCTGTGTTTGTTTGTTTGTTTGCTCGTTTGTTCCGGTGAAGGCGCTGTGCACACGACAGCCAGACAACAGTCGCTTGGCTTTTTCTTTCTGTTTTCACTTTTAATTTCAAATTTTTGTGTACCTTGTGTGTTGTGATTGTTGGCAGGCCAATTTATCGTATCGTATCATAAATACACACGCACACACACGCATATACATATGATCTGTATTGGTGAGTATGTGTATATACTGTATATACACTGAACTTTTTTTCTTTCTGTACTATGTTTTCATGTTGTTTACTTTCTGTACTATGTTTACTTATCTGTTGTGCCGCAGCAAGTACGAATGTCACTGTTCTATCTGCGCCACATGACAATAAAGCATTCTTGATTCTTGTCTGTGTGTGTTAGGTGTAGTGTGTGTGTGTGCGCAGTGTGTTACTGTGTGCATATGTATGTGTGTGTATAGTGTGTTTGTGCAGTGTGTGTGTATAGTGTGTTTGTGCAGTGTGTGTGTGTAGAGTGTGTGCAGTGTGTGCATGTGTAGTGTGTGTGCGTGAGTGTGCATGTGTGTGTGTGTGTGCATGCGCGTGAGTGTGCATGTGTGCGTGCGCGTGCTTGCGGGTGTGTGTGCGTGCGAGTGGGTGCATGTGTGCGTGTGCGGGTGCGTGTGTGTGAGTGTGTGCGTATTATGTGCATGCGTGCGAGTGTGTGTGTGTGTGTTTTGTGTGTGTGAGTGTGTGTTGTGTGTGTTGTGTGCGTGCGTGTGTATGTTTGTGCGTGGTTGTGTGTGTGCGTGCGAGTGTGTGTGTGTGTGCTTTGTGTGTGTGTGTGTGTGTGTGTTGTGGGTGTGTTGTGTGCGTGCGAGTGTGTGCGTGCGTGTGCACGTGCATGTGTGTGTGCGCGTGCGTGCGAGTTTGTGTGTGTGTGTGCTTTGTGTGTGTGTTGTGTGTGTTGTGTGCGTGCAAGTGTGTGTGTGCGTGCGAGTGTGTATGTTTGTGCGTGTTGTGTGTGTGCGCGTGCGAGTGTGTGCGTGCGGATGTGCGTGTGCGTGCGTGTGTGTGTGCGTGCGTGCGTGCGTGTGTGTGCGTGCAAGTGTGTGTGCGTGCAAGTGTGTATCTTTGTGCGTTGTGTGTGTGTGTGCGTGCGAGTGTGTGCGTGCGAGTATGTGCGTGCGAGTGTGTGTGCGAGTGCGTGTGTGTGTGTGCGTGTGTGTGTGTGCGAGTGTGTGTGTGCGTGCGAGTGCGTGTGTGTGTGTGTGTGCGTGCGGGGTGTGTGCGTGCGTGTGTGTGTGCGTGCGAGTGCGTGCATGTGCGCGAGTGTGTGTGTGCGTGCGTGTGTGTGCGTGCGAGTGCTTGTGTGTGTGTGCGGGCGTGCGTGCGTGTGCGTGAGTGTGTGTGTGAGTGTGTGTTGTCACACAACGGCCCTGCTGTGAATGAGCCACATCCCCCATGTGGCGGGACCTGCGATATGTCTCCCCCAGACATCCCTGCACATTAGGGTCTCGACCCGAAACGTCGCCTATCTCCTTCGCTACTTAGATGCTGCTGCACCGCTGAGTTTCTCCAGCTTTTTGTGTACCATCCCTGCACATTGTTTTGTAAATGTCGGCACATTCATTTGACAAGAGCCATTGTAAGGGAAGTGAATGTGTGAGCGGGTGATAAAGGCAGCAGATGACCTGCACTGAGATGGAGGCAGCAAGTGATTAAGGCTCAGCTTGGTGTGTGCTCGATCTGGAGAAGCACCGTTGTTTGCTGGGGAGAGCCCTGCCAGGTGTGTGCGGCAGGGTGGTGCAGCGATAGAGTTGCTGCCTCACAGCGCCAGAGACCCGGGTTCAATCCTGACTACAGGTGCTGCCTGTATGGAGTTTGTATTTTCTCCCCGTGACCTGTGTGGGTTTCCTCCGCGATCTCTGGTTTCCTCCCGCACTCCAAAGACATACGGGTTTATAGGTTAATTGGATTGGTAAAATTGTAAATTGTCCCTAGCGTGTGCAGGATAGTGTTATGGGGCTGTCCCACTGTACGAGCTAATTCAAGAGTTCTCCCGAGTTTCCCCTGATTCGAACTTGGAGAATTTCGGTAATAGCCGCTCGTCGGTACTCTGGGCTCTCGTGAACATTTTTCAACATGTTAAAAAATCTTCACGCGTCTTCACGAGCTTACCGCGTTTCCCGAGTATCTGCCGTTAGCGTTACGAGCCGCTAAGGGACGTCCCGAGCTCCGATGTCCCCGCAACGTATATTCTACGTGCTTCCACGAGTTTTATTTTCTTTTTAACTCGGGAGAGCTCTTGAATTACCTCGTACAGTGGGACAGGCCTTTTAGTGTACGGGGATCGCTGGTCGGTGCGGACACGGTGGGCCAAGCTGCCTGTTCCCATGCTGGAAAGAGTTCAAAGATTTACAAGGAAGTTATCAGGACTTGAGGGACTGAGTTATAAGGAGAGGTTGGGAAGGCTAGGACTTTCTTCCATAAGACCATGTAAGACATGGGAGGAAAATGAGGCCATTCAGCCTATTGGGTCTACCCCACCGTTCAATCATGGCCAGTCTGAAGAACGGTTTAACCCATCCTTTTTGTCCAGAGATGCTGCCTGACCTGCTGAGCTACTCCAGCACTTTGTGTCTATCTTCTGTATAAACCACACCTGCAGTTCCTTTCTACACATGGGAATAGACCGTTTGGCCCATCTTACCCATGCTGACCAAGATGCCCCATCTACATTGGTCCCACCTGCCCCCATTTGGCCCATTTCCCTCCAAACCTTGCTTATCCATGTACCGATCCAAATGCTTTTTAAATGTTTCAGTACCCCGCCTCCTCCGGCTCCCTGTTCCACCCACCCACCAGCCGCCGTGCGTAAAGGGTTTCCCTTGAAGCCCTGATCATACTGAATGACAGTGCAGGCTCGACTGGCTTTGTGACCTGTCCCTGCTCCTTTATCCTTGTGTTCTTGTGTTCTGGTTGAAGCTTAGAGTCATAGTGTGATACAGCGTGGAAACAGGCACTTCAGCCCAACTTGCCCACACCAGCCAACATGCCCAAATTACACCAGTCCCACCAGCCTGCATTTGGCCCACATCCCTCTAAACCTGTCCTATCCATGTACCTGTCTAAATCTTTCTTACACGTCTCAACTACCTCCTCTGGCAGCTCGTTCCATACACCCATCGCCCCTTGTGTGCAGAAGTTACCCCTCAGATTCCTATTAAATTTCCCCCCCCCCCCTCACCTTATACCTTAGTTTTTGTTTTAGGGGTACAGAGCGTAAACAGGGTCTTCGCCCCACCGAATGCACGCCGACCAGCGATCGCCACAGACTAGCGCTATGCTATACACACTAGGGACAATTTACAATTATACATAGCCAATTAACCAACAAACATGTGCATTTTTGGAGTGTGGGAGGAAATTGTAGCACCCGGAGAAAACCCACGCAGGTCACGGGAAGAACGTACAAACAAACTCCGCACAGACAGCATCCGTGGTCAGGATTGAACCCCGGGTCTCTGGCGCTGTGAGGCAGCAACTCTGCCGCTGCGCCGACTGGCTCTCGATTCCCCTACTCTGGGCAGGAGACTCTGTGCGTCTACCCGATCGATTCCTCTCATGCTTTAGTGCAATCATTTGAAACTCATCTGGACTTTCTCGAGGAGATATTGAACCGGATGAAAGGGAAAGCCCACCTCACACCATCCCTCCGTGCTGAGTCTCAGATGACTTCAGAGACGGCCTGATAACGGGACCCGTGGAAAGATCTGAGCGGAACCATGTGCTTCCTTGTACCTCAGAGCCCAAACATGTCATGAATCACGGACTGCTTTTTAAAAAACTGCTAAATTAGCTTGATACATGATCTGAACAGGCCAAACCACTATCTGCACTGTTCAGTGCAGGCATGTCAAACATCTGCAGATGGTTAGACATCTAAGGTAAGGACATTTCTCCAGCTTGTCATGCTACAGGGAAGATTAAATGCTTCAGATTTTCTCCCAATCTAATTGCATTGCTGAGGTGTACAAATTCTATTTCCCCAGCTCCGAGAAGCTTTATTTTAACAGATAAGTACGAACATCTGCAACGCTGCCATCTGTGCGCAATTATTGCATGCCTTACATGTGGCGTAAATACCTGTAGTATTACTTTGCAGATGCATTGAGAATGATTATCTGTAACACATGGCTTATGTCTGAACTGCGGAAAAGTATACATTGGATTAGATTAATGTCATTTTTCTGTCAGAACGGGAAGATTTCAAAAGCATGAAAAATGTAATGCTCAGAATGCGTGGCAGTGATTTACTATGGGACATCGTTCAGACAAATAAGTGAGTTGTTACAAAATTGCTATAAATGGTTATTCAGATAAGTTAAAGATGACTTTGATAGTTGGTTTCTCTACTGGGAGAGGTATTGCCCTGTACAAGGTGCCGCTGTCAAAAGCAAACACTTCACTCCGCTGTGTTGTCTCATCGGTTGTACGCAAGTCCTTGATTCATTCTGAGTGATGTTGCTATTTATTGTTGAACACAAATCTGCGAGTTTATTGCAAATTGCTCTTGAAACAGCCTTGAACTCCAGCTTTCATAGTCAGCTGAGGCTCCAGCAAGACACAAAGTACATGGGGGGAGCTGCGTTGGTAACCCCCCCATCCCCCGTGTGATAAGGTGATGAGGTGTCATTTTATGCGTTCACAAGTGATAGAAGCGGAATTAGGCCATTCAGCCCATCAAGTCTACTCCGCCATTCAATCATGGCTGATCTCTTTCCCTCTCAACCCCATTTTCCTGCCTTCTCCCCATAACCTCTGACACCCGCACTAATCAAGAATCCGCTTTAAATCAATCTCAGCCTTAAAAATATCCATTGATTTGGTCTCCTCGGCTGTCTGTGGCAATGAATTCCACAGACTCTGCACACTCTGGCTAAAGAAATTCCTCCTCATCTCCTTTCTAAAGGTACGTCCTTTTATTCCGAGGCTGTGACCTCTAGTCCTAGACTCTCCCACTAGTGGAAACATCTTCTCCACATCCACTCTATCCAAGCCTTTCACTATTTGGTGAAAGTTTCAATGAGGCTTCCCCTCATCCTTCTAAACTGATTATTGATTATTAGTAAGCTTTGCACTATGTTAATCCATGTTTCATAGTTACCGAGTCATTTAATTATTGAACTACAAACCACCGTGGAGATGATGCTCTACAGCTCTCCCTACAGCTCAGGCCCTCGAGTCCTGGCAACCTCGTTGTAAATCTTCTCTGCATCCTTTTGAGCTTGACAGTGGTCTCTATAAATAACGGGGGGATGGTGGCAGGACCAGACTGGAAGCCGGCAGGGTCAGAGATCAGAGGAGTGACCTGCAACCCCTCCAACCCTTGCACCGCCCATCGGCCAACCTGCAACCACTCCCCCGTCTATCTGAATTCATGGCCGGACTCTCTGAATGTTACGGAAAACTCCCCCCCCCCCCCCCCCCCCCCGTCTGTCTGCAGTAAGGTTCCATTTGGAAATGATCAGAGGGGTTCAGGATTGGAGAGGAAAAAGAGAGAAAAGTATTTTCACTCCCAAGGTGGCGAAGGTCGGGTCCAGGCAGCGGGCAGTCGACGGCTGCCTGCCCCTCTTCCGGGGTTACGTCCGTGCCCGCTGTCCCTAGAGAGGGAACACGCGGTGTCCACGGGGACTGTGGAGGCTTTCCGTGAACGCTGGTCACCGCGGGAGGTCGAATATATTATTGACAAAGATGATAATATTTTAATTTGAGAACTTTCTTTGTAAATGCCAATATAGGCATTCTCTGATCGTGTTACTGTTTTGTATTTGTTGGTTTGAATAAAAGCATTTGTTAAAAAAAAAAAAAAAAAAAAAATGGCATGCAGGTTTGTAGGTTAATTGGCCCTCTGTAAACTGCCCCTAGTGTGTGCAGGGAGGGGATGAGAAAGCGGGATACCGTAGAACTAGTGTGAACGGGTGACCGATGGCCGGCGTGGACCTGGTGGGCCGAAGGTGAACACATAATGCTGGAGTAACGCAGCGGGTCAGGCAGCATCTCTGGAGAAAAAGGAATAGGTGACGTTTCGGGTCGTGACCCTTCTCCAGACTTGGTGGGCCGAAGGGCCTGTTTCCGTGCTGTATCCTTCGAGTGAAAGCCCGCTTGAGAGGACCAAGACCAACTCACCTCCAACCGAGGCAATTAGCGGAAACTCCTCAGGCCATCGAAGGTGGGGTTACAGGATTACCGAGGGAATTAGGGTTAAAAGAAAGTGGTGAATGTTTTTGTTTGAAGGCCGGGGTTTGAGAGAGTGCAGGCGTACAGCTGCGTTCTGTCTGAGCTGAGGAGTGGCTAATCGTGCCCAGACTGTGAGCAGCTGAGTTCATGAATGCAATCCAAACTGAACTCGCGTCCTGATCTCATCCTGAAACATTGCAGTAAGTGAGTGCATCTGGCAGAGTGTCGGGAGAGGTCCATGTCTCTGTATGTGCGGCTATGATTACTATGGACAGAACCCACCAATCACTGCTTTCTTTACATACTCATCCAGTGTTATTTGTGGTAATTATTGCCTATTAAGACAATATAACTTGTACCATATTTTGTTTGGCTCGGATTCCTTGCCCCGGCGTAGTTAGGTTCATCAGACTGGCTGTGGGGCAGAGTGGTGGTAATCTTTCCAGATGGAGTTCTTGGTGGAAAGCCCCAAGGCCCATCACATTATATCGATTCTTCTGGCATGTTGATTCCCCTTCGATTTAGCGTACTTTGTGTACAGTTCACGTTTTGGCCTCCCCTACGTCGAAGAGACCCAACGCTGATCAGGAGGCCATCCTGCGGACCATTGGTTCACAAGCCTGATCGCCAAACCCAAGTCAACCCAGTCGCCTGTCACTTCTCCATCTGAGTCCCACCTTGACCTCTCCGATCCCAGCCTCCGTCTGTATTCCACTCAACGTCAGCTCAAGGAATAGCACCTCACCTTCTGACTTGGTGCATTACAGACTCCTCCATTCAACAGCAAGCTCAATGTATTCGGATGAAAAGGAACTGCAGATGCTGGTTTACACCAAAGATAGACACAAAATGCTGGAGTAACTCAACAAGTCTGGCAAATGGATAGATGACCCTTAACATTACCTACCCGTTTTCTGCAGAGATGCAATGCTGTCTGATCCGCTGAGTTACTCCAGCATTTTGTGCCTGTATGTAGATGGGTAAACATTTGAGCATTTTTACTTCAGACTTTTGGCATTCCTCTCAAATTCCTTTGATATTTTCACTTCCCCCGATATTATTTTGATATTACCCATATTTTAAAAAACTATCCCCTGCCTTCCATTTCATCACGGGTGTCCCCCTAAATTTGAAAGGTTTAGGGGGATATGGGCCCAATACGGACAGGTGTGACTAGTGTAGATGGGGCATGGTGGTGAGAATGGGCAAGTTGGGCCGAAGGGCCTGCTTCCACGCTGAATGCCCGTGTGACTCTAATCGCTTTGTTAGGAGTGACGGGGAGTAGAGTGGGAAGGGGTCCACAGTAATTATGCAGTGATTCTGTTTGCTATTGCAGTAACACAGCCCAATAAAGCTGTAAATATTGACCAGTCTAGCTACTCCCTTGGCAGCAGCCGGTGTAATTGGTTCCCCCTTCCGATAGAGCAGATGAAAGCAGAAAAGGAGGAAATAAATTTGAATCACTTGACTGGTCAGATGGCCTGGGCTGGAGGTTTAGTCTGGTGGCACGGAGGAACTCGCAGGTTAGACCAGCTGAGAGTGTGTCGTTGTACACACCCTCAATATCCACACTCAGGAAACGTTTAAAATCCACACAACCTGCCGTGGTTAGTTGAGTTTAGTTTAGCTCAGAGATGCAGCCCTCCACATCATCGTCTATATCCCTTATCCCTTAACCAGTCTGAAGAAGGGTCTCGACCCGAAATGTCACCCATCCCTTCCCTCCAGAGATGCCGCCTGTCCCGCTGAGTTACTCCAGCATTTTGTGTCTATCTTCTGTAAGCACAGAACACTCAGATAATATAGTTTAGTTTGGTTTAATTTATTGCCACGTGTACCGAGGTACAGTGAAAAGCTTTTGTTAACCAGCTAACCAGTCAATGGAAAGACAATACATGATTACAATCGAGCCATCCACACATTGACACTATCCTACACACTAGTGACAATTTACAATTTACAGGAGCCAATTACACCTACACATCTTTGGTGTGTGGGAGGAAACCGGCGCACACGGAGAAAACCCACGCGGTCCCAAGGACAACATACAAACTCCGTACAGACAGCACCCGTCGTCAGGATCGAACCTGGGTCCCTGGTGCTGTTAAGCAGCAACTCTACCGCTGCGCCACCGTGCCCACAATTATTTTGGAGAATCAAGGAACTGCAGATGCTGGTTTACACAAAAGGTCACAAAAGCGCTGGAGTAACAGCGTGTCAGGCACCATCTCTGGAGAACATGGATAGGTGTCGTTTCGTGTTGAGACCCTACATCAGAATTGCTTATTTCTTGCAAACTCCTCTTTAAGATCTCTTTTAATCTGAACGGAGGTTTCAGTCGCAAGTGGTCCATGGATTGAGGCTATTTGGTAGGAGTTGGCGACGGGTAAACCTCTCTAACCATTCTGCCTCAGGGTTGGAAACGCAGGAGGGAAGAAACTCACTCTACTCCTGAGAAGTAACTGGATGGGCTGGAAGAAGCATGTTGCAGCTTTTCGAGTATTGTGTCCAGTTCTGCTCGCCGCATTACAGGACGATATGGAGGCTTCAGAGAGGGTGTAGCGGTTAGTCAGGATGCTGCCTGTATTGCTCGAGGGAGGGGTTGGAAAAACGTGGATCGTTTTATCTGGAGCGTCGGCGGTTGTGGAGACACCTGATAGAACAACGTCAATCCATGAGAAACTCTACCGCTGTGCCACCCTTCTGCCCCAGTGCCGCCAGTGTATAGTGTACACTGTGTATAGATGGGGACTGAGTGTTCGCTCTGAGATCCACATTGAGGTTTAATGAGGACTCCCATCAGTAAAGACTACCTTCCCCGCTACAACATGGAGTGAGTTCGGAGACACACGGCACTGGAACACAGCGGCTTGGGGCAGGACCCATCAGACTGAAGAAGAAAGGTAGTCTGTGCATTCCCCCCACGGATGCTGCCTGACCCGCTGAGTTCCTCCAGCACTTTGCGTTTTGATGAACTGAGTGTGTTCGGACTCGGTCTAATTCCACAGAGTGAAAAAAGTGTAGTGTGGGTTAGGTAGTGTCTGGTGCTGGAAGCATAGCGTGCAAGCAGTATTAGGTACCGCAGGGGGCATAGAGGATGGAGCTTCACTCTAACTCTCACCGTGATGTATGTGGCCCGGGGATGTGTGGTGTTTAAAAAGACAGGTCAAATATTTCAACCGGAGAATCTGTGAGATAAGCAAAGTTCGTTCAAGAGGCAGTCCCAGGAGCTTTATGTTGCAGCGTTGCGCTGCACACTTTGATGCCATGTCTCCTTCTCCCGGGTGCAACTAATGGAGCACGGTGGCCCATCTGGTGGAGCTGCGGCCTTGCAGCGCCAGAGGCACGGGTTCGATCCTGACCACGGGCGCTGTCTGTATGGAGTTTGTACGTTCTCCCCGTGACCACGTGGCGAGCCGTACAGGTTTGTAGGTTAATTGGCTTCTGTAAATTGTCCCTAGCGTGTGGGATAGAACTAGTGTACGGGTGCGGACTCAGTTGGCCAAAGGGCCTGCTTCCATGCTGTATCTTCAATCTAAACTAAACTAATCCTCTCTTTGAAAAGATGTAACATTCCCCTGAGCCCAGCCGTCCCTGACTCATGGTCACTTTTGTACAAAGCAGGAGGCCATTTGGGCCTTTGGTTCCACGCAGACTCTTTGGCAAACATTCCCATCCATCCCATTCCCTCTCTCCTTATTCCCTTATACCTTTGCAACTTATTCTCTCCCACACATAACCAGTGACCCCACCTTTGATACTTTTTACCACGAGGTACTCTGAGGACTAATTTGTAACAACTGGTTATGGTTGTTATTACGGGGAGGCACAGCGGTAGAGTTGCTGCCTGACAGTGCCAAGGGTCCGGGTTCGATCCTGACTGCGGCTGCTGTCTGTGCGGAATTTGTACGTTCTCTCTGTGAAGATGTGGGTTTCCTCCGGGTGCTCCGGTTTCCTCCCACATCCCAAAGACGTGCGGGTTTGTAGGTTAATTAGCTTCGGAAAAAATGGTAAATTGTCCCCAGTGTGTCGGATAGGATTAGAGGACAGGGTGATGGCTGGTTGGCACGCGCTCGGTGGGCCAAAGGGCCTGTTTCCACGCTGTGACTCTAAAGTCCAAAATCTAAGCCATCTTCAGTAGCCAATTGACCAAACAGCCAGCACATCTTTGGGAGGTGGAAGGAAATCAAGTCAAGAGTGTTTAATTGTCATTTGTACTGACAACTGAATTCTTACTCTCAGCAGTATAATAGGTCTCTAAATACACTCATCATAAATAACAAAATAAACAAAAAAACTCTATAAATATTTACCCCAATACTGGTGCAAAAACTCCAAAGTCCTTAGTGCAACCGAAGACAGAATATGGTTCATAGTTGAGGTTTGTGTTGTGTACTGTTCAGGAGCCTGATGGTTGTGAGGAAGAAGCTGTTCTTGAACCTGGAGGTCACAGTTTTTAGACTTCTCTACCTTCTTCCCGAAGGCAGGAGTGAAATGAGAGCGTGGCCAGGGTGGTGTGGGTCTCTGATGATGCTGGCTGCCCTTTTGAGGCAGCGATTCCTGTAGATCCCATCGATGGTGGGGAGGTCAGTACACGTGATGGACCACGCGTGGTCTACCACTTTTTGTCATCTCCTTCGTTCCTGGGCGTTCGAGTTGCCGAACCAGGCCATGATGCAACCAGCCAATATGCTCTCCACCGTACTCCTGTAGAGGTTCAAGAGAGTATTTGCCGACATTCCGAATCTCGATCTTCTGAGGGAGTAGAGGCGTTGATGAGCTTTCTTTACGAGGACTCAGAAGGAGCCCGTCTGGTCACAGGGAGAAGATACAAAGCCCACACAGACACAACCAGCAAGAACTGGGAGTGGCGGCGCTGCCCTGGCAGCAGCGGCTCGCCTGCAGTCCGTCTGTTTTTCTTTTATTTTGTTGTTTTCTTGTCTTGTTTTAGCGTTAATTTGAGTTATTATGTAGTGTACGCGTGTGGGAGGGGTGGGAGAAACGTTTTTAGTCTCTTCCTTTTGGGGGACACATAACGTTTCTTGTTGTATCCCCCGTCTCCGTCTGCGCTGAGGCCTAATGGCGGAGCTGACAGCCTCCAACTGCAACCGACCTCGAGGCTCTGGAGGCAGAGCCAGCCAGGACTTACCAGCGCGGGGCTGGCCGACTTCGTGGCTGTGGCGGGTTCAGGCGTTCCGGCGGCCCGACTCGGAGCCGTGGCGGCTTTCCGGTAGCGGCGGCGGTGGCAGCGGCTTCGGAGGTTCGGGCCGCGGGCCCCGTGGACGACATCGTCAGGAGCTCGCAGGTCACAGGTTGGTGACCTGTTTTTCCGGAGCTGGACTGGAGGGCGGCAGCTTCGGCAGCTTCGACCGCCCCGGGCCGCGGAGTTGAACCGGCCCGCTCGCGGAGCGCGGTTCACCCGCGGGACTCATTTACATCACCCGGTGCGGTCACAACATCGGAGGCCCGGGTCGCCTCAGCGCAGAGGAAGAGGAAGAACAAGTAGGGAAGAAGACAAAGACTTTAAGATTTCTGCCTTCACCACAGTGAGGAGGTGTCTGGTGAACTCACTGTGGTGGATGTTAAATATGTGTTTATTGTGTGTTTTGTTATTTACTATATGTATGACTGCAGGGAACAAAATTTTCGTTCAGACCGCAAGGTGTGAATGACAATAAAGTTTTCCAAGATTCCATGGTCAGGATGGAACTAAGTCCAGTCAGTCACCAATTCCCTGTCGCACTTGTTGTTGACCAATGGCAATCCCCACTTTGGAGCGTCCATCTCTAAAACATGCATCCCAGTCAGAACTCACTTCACTTGACACAAGTAAACGCAGAAAGGAAGCGCGGTAGAGAGACGACTTCAGGCCTTCATCTTGTGAGCTTTCATCTCGTGTGTGAATAATTAGCGCCTCTTGGTGAATTTTTAAACAATCAACTGCCGTTCATTGCAAGGATTTAAAATAATGAATCGAGATTAGCATCTTGGTTCAGTGAAATCATTAATTTAAATGTGATGTGTTAAAGAGATTGTAAATATGTATAATTAAAACAATGTTGTTTCCTGCTTTAAAATCAAATGAGCATTCCCTGAAATAAATCGCGCCTATCAATGTATAATAAACTGCTGGCTTTCGAGCATGTTTAAAAATTATTGCGTGCTGGTTTTTTGTTGTGTCTGTATTACTGGTGTGTGGATGGTCTTCTTCTTGCGTGTGGCGTGCACAGCCTGATGTCGTAGGTCAACTTGTTTGTGCACGTCGGGTTTATTGCATCAGTCGAAACAGGGTAGACCGCGTGAAGGTTGCAATCTCCCAGCCCTGTGAGTGGTCTGAAGAAGGGTCTCGACACGAAACGTCACATGTTCTCCAAAGATGCTGCCTGACCCGCTGAGTAACTCCAGCCCACCTCTGTGTCTTTTTGTGTTTAATCGACATCTGTAGCACCAACCGAACAATGAGCTCCGTACCTGCAGCAGCATAACGGGTCACCTTACAAACAGCTAACAACGGCCTGTTTCCTTTATCATTGTTACTTTGCATATCCTTCATTCATTGTTCTTTATCTCTCCACATCATCGTCTATATCTCTCGTTTCCCTTATCCCTAACCAGTCTGAAGAAGGGTCTCGACCCAAAACATCACCCATTCCTTCTCTCCAGAGATGCCTCCTGTCCCGCTGAGTTACTCCAGCTTTTTGTATCTATCTCCTGTAACCACAGTACACTCAGATAATACAGACAAAAATGCTGGAGAAACTCAGCGGGTGAGGCAGCAACTATGGAGTGAAGGAAATAGGCAACATTTCAGGCCGAAACTTTGCCTATTTCCTTCGCTCCATAGATGCTGCCTCACCCGCTGAGTTTCTCCAGCATTTTTGTCTACCTTCGATTTTCCAGCATCTGCAGTTCCTTCTTAAACACTCAGATAATATAGTTTAGTTTAGTCTAGTCTATTGCCGCGTGTACCGAGGTATGGTGAAAAGCTTTTGTTGCGAGCTAACCTGTCAGCGGAAAGACAATACGTGATTACAATCGAGCCATCCTCAGTGTAAAGATACACGATAAAGGGAATATTGTTTACTGCAAGATAAAGTCCAATTAAAGATAGTCCGAGAGTCTCTAATGAGGTAGATAATAGCTCAGGACCGCTCTCTAGTTGTTGATGGGATGGTTTAGTAGCCTTATAACAGCTGGAGGTGTGCGTTTTCACACTTCTGTACCTCTTGCCTGATGGGGGAGGGGAGAAGTGGGTCCTCTTATACAAGAAATAATTCAATAAACTAATAACCGCAACCGCGTGGGTTTTCTCCGGGTGCTCAGGTTTCCTCCCCACTCCAAAGGCGTACAGCTTTGTCAGTTAATTAGCTTCTGTAAATTGTAAACTGTTCCTAGTGTGTAGGATAGTGCTAGTGTACAGGGTGTTCGCTGGTTGGTGCGGACTCGATGGGCCGAAGGGCCTGTTCCCTCACTGTTATCTCCAAAGTAAAATACTCCCCTTCACCACAGGGCAGACCCATGGGTTAATTATAAGTTATGAACCTTTGAGAAAAGGCTTGTGCTTTGTCTGTCAGTCTACCCATCGAGCCCTTCCTTACACACTAGTGCGCAGTAATGACCTCCAAGGCTGCTTGGTTTCTGTTAGCAAGCAAATAGTTTCCTACATGAGTCTCCCCGGCTACTTCGCTTGAGAGTGCAGCCACCATTACCCACTCATTCCGCACGGATTGCCTCAGACAAATGAGGAAAGGTGGTGGTTTTAATGAAACCTGTTCAGTGCCAAGCAGCAATGGCAATAGACCTGACCTGCCAAGCAGCAATGCAATAGATGACCCTCAAAACATCTTCGTTGCTGGATCTCATCGGCCGACACAACTTGCGGCTGTGGAGAGAGAATCGGCAGTCAGAGGCATCACTCGGACAACACTCGGAATGAGGTCACATCCCAGGAATGAGTAGGCGAGCCTGTGATGAGCGTTTGTCGGCACTGGGCCTGCACTCGCTGGAGTTTAGAAGATTGACGGGAGACCTCATTGAAAGGTACAGAATAGTGAAAGGCCTGGATAGAGTGGATGTGGAGAGGATGTTTCCACTCGTGGGAGAGTCTAGGACTAAAGAATTCAAGGACGTCCTTTTAGGAAGGAGGTGAGGTAAAATGTATTTAGTTAGAGGGTGGTGAATCGGTGGAATTCTTTGTCACAGAAGGGTGTGGAAGTCATGTCAGTGGTTATATTTAAGGCAGAGATAGATAGATTCTTGATTAGTGCGGGTGTCAGAGGTTATGGGGAGAAGGCAGGAGAATGGGGTTAGGAGGGAGAGATAGATCAGCCATGATTGAATGGCGGAGTAGACTTGATGGGCCAAATGGCCTAATTCTACTCCTCTCACTTATGACTGCATGACCTCATGTCTGGCCATATTTGTTGACAGTGCATCCACTTTATCTCCTGAGAATGATCCGAGGAAAAGTCGAGGATGTTAAAATCGTTTTCCGAATTAGCTAATTTGTGGCACAGTAACTCAGCGGGTGGAGCTGCTGCCTCACAAAAGCCAGAGACCCGGGTTCGACCCTGACCTCGGGTGCTGTCCGTGTGGAGTTTGCACATTCTCCCTGTGACCGCGTGGGTTTCCTCCCGGTGCTCCGGTTTCCTCCTACATCCCAAAGACCTGTGGGTTTGTCGGTTAATCGGCCCTAGTGTGCAGGGAGTGGATGAGAAAGAGGGATAGCATGGAATGAGTGATTGATGGCAGGCGTGGACCCGGTGGGCTGAAGGGCCTGTTTCCACGACGTATCTTTAAACTAAAATTCCTATCTTGTTTCAGTCCATGCGTCATGGTCACAGAGCCAGGGGCAACACATCATCAAGTCTATGACTGGATAATAGTCCATCCTTTACACAGATAATCCCTACAATTTAATCTGTTCCACTGTATCTCCACCCACCCCAACTAAAACTGTGCCAGGGGTTATGGGGAGAAGGCAGGAGTATGGGGTTGAGAGGGAGAGATACATCAGCCATGATTGAATGACGGAGTGGGCCGAACGGCCTAACTCTGCTCCGATAACTTATGAACATGAAAATGACTGAAGCTTTCAGAAGGTCTTGTCTGGATGGAGACACTTCCGATGCTGAAATCTTTTAGCAAAACATATAGCGGGAGGAACTCAGCGGATCAGACAGCATCTGTGGAGGAAATGGATAGATGACGTTACGGGCAGGGAGCCTTCTTCAGACTGAGTGGAATAGCTCAGTGGTGGGTGCGGGTGGATACTAGTGAGGAGAGGGGTGGTGTGATTAACAGAAGGGTGGAGTAAGTGACAAAGCCGAGGGGTGAAAAGGAGACACAAACTTGATATTGAGGGAAAGGTTGTTGTCTTTACACCAGGTTACGAGGTTCTCAATCTCCTGTAGGTTTACAAGGTTAATTCCCGGGATGGCGGGACTGTCATATGCTGAGAGAATGGAGCAGCTGGGCTAGTACACTCTGGAGTTTAGAAGGATGAGAGGGGATCTCATTGAAACATATAAGATTGTTAAGGGTTTGGACATGCTAGAGGCAGGAAACATGTTCCCGATGTTGGGGGAGTCCAGAACCAGGGGCCACAGTTTAAGAATAAGGGGTAAGCCATTTAGAACGGAGATGAGGAAACACTTTTTCTCACAGAGAGTGGTGAGTCTGTGGAATTCTCTGCCTCAGAGGGCGGTGGAGGCGTGTTTACTGGATGCTTTCAAGAGAGAGCTAGATAGGGCTCTTAAAAATAGCGGAGTCAGGGGATATGGGGAGAAGGCAGGAACGGGGTACTGATTGGGGATGATCAGCCATGATCACATTGAATGGTGGTGCTGGCTCGAAGGGCTGAATGGCCTACTCCTGCACCTATTGTCTATTGTCTATTGTCCTTCCTGTACTCCATCACATCATTATTTGATATCCGGCCCACTCCGGTGGTGTCATGTGCGAATTAGTAAATTGGGTTGGAGTGGTATTTGGCTGCACAGTCATGGGGGTACAAGGAGTAAAGAAGGGGGCTGAGAACACATCCTTGTGGAGGGCCAGCGTTGAGGATTATCATTGAGGATGATTTATCACCTATCCTCATTGATTGTGGTTCCTTCTAGTGCTGGAGTAACTCAGCGGGTCAGGCAGCATGTCTGGAGAACATGGATAGGTGACGTTTCGGAACAGGAAAATAGATAGCAATATAGACAGGGAGAATGGTTTATTAAAGCAGGGACCCGACCCGAAACATCACCCATTCTTTTTTCCAGAGATTCAGCCTGATGTAATTCAGCCAGAGTTACTCCAGCACTTTGAGTCTTTCTTCAGTATAAACCAGCATCTGCAGTTCTTTGATTCTGCAAGGAACTGTCTATCTTTGTTTAAAACATGACCAGGCAACAGAAGGCTGTGGAGGCCGTTAATGGATATTTCCAAGGCAGAGATAGATAGATTCTAGATTAGTATGGGTGTAAGGGGTTATGGGGAGAAGGCAGGAGAATGGGGTTGAGAGGGAAGGATCAGCTATGATTGAATGGCGGAGTAGATGTGATGGGTCAAATGGCCTAAGTCCACTCCTATCCCTTCTGACCTTATGACCAGAACTGCACACAATACTCCAAATCTGCTCCTATAATATATGAACTTGTGGATCGAGTGCGGCCCACAAACCCGTGTACACAACACACACGTGCGAGTGCGTGTAAGATAAATAAATCCAACTTGGGAGAAACAATGATCTTCACCCTCGCTTCCCCATCGCCTGAGGCAGCCATGAATGACTACCCTCCACGCCAGCACATGGAGATGCTGGCACTAACAGCGCAGACATCATTGTTAACCGTCACATTACAGCAACACTGACCTCAACATAGAAGTTCACTGCCGATGGCAGATATGATTTAAAATTGAGAACAACATCTTTTCTGAATGGATCATAATGTTATATTTCCCTCCTGATGGATATAAACAGAGGCAGACTTGCCGGTTCGGAGATGGCAGTTAAAATCTTATTTAAAACATATTGAACGGCATCTCCCTAAAAAAAAAGCAATCTGAAGGCATGTGAACATACCTTGTCCCTTCACTCAAAATAACTCATACGCCCAGTAAATCAATTTCCCCCTTCCTTCTTCTAACTGCATGTTTCCTTCCTGTCAGGGCTGCAGATTACTGTACTCAGCCGTTTGTTGCGAGTGTGGGGAATGAGACAAGGCAAGCCCACCATGAAGTCCTCCTCCTCTCTGCGATCGAGAGCTCTGCCACGCCCCTCTCTCGCTGCTCCCCCCTCTGTGCCCTTTGCCGTCCTTTCATTCACTGAAGATAGACACAAAATGCTGGAGCAACTCAGTGGGACTGGCAGCATCTCTGGAGAGAAGGAAAGGGTGACGCTTTGGGTCGAAACCCTTCTTCAGGCAGTACGGGTGTATGAGGTTATGGGGAGAAGGCAGGAGAATAGGGTTAGGAGGGAGAGATAGATCAGCCATGTTTGAATGTCGGAGTAGACTTGATGGGCCGAATGGCCTAATTCTACCCCTATTCCTTTTGACCTTACAACCTTATAAGAAGGGTCTCGACCCGAAACGTCACCCATTCCTTCTCTCCAGAGATGCTGCCTGTCCCACTGAGTTGCTCCAGCATTTTGTGTCTATCTTTGGTGTAAACCAGCGTCTGCAGTTCCTTCCTACGCTTTTCATTCATTTGTTCTTTGTCCCTCTTCATATCTCTAGTTTCCCTCTCCCCTGTCTCTCAGTCCGAAGAAGGGTCTCGACCCGAAACGCCACCCATGATGACGCCTGACCCGCTGAGTTACTCCAGCATTTTGTGTCTATCTTAGAGACGCTCTTCTTGCTGGCTTCACTTAAGTAATGGGAGTGAGACTCTTGTGAGACGCATTCTGATGACGGGGCTGTTCGAGCGCTTCCGACAATTCCCAGAGTTGATTATAAATTCCCTCACCGCTTCACTCTGGTCAAAGCGTCGTTGCACCTGGGATGGAGGTTTTATTTTAAGAAAAGCAGCAAAATTAACCACAATGGGGGATTGAGATGCCCTTGACTTCACTAACACATAAACCCCACATGGTCTAGTCTACAGGACGTCACTGAGTGTCAGAATGCCAGTGATTTCAATGTGTATGTGCCATCACAGTATTCAGCATCATTAAACCATTGCTCCAAACTCAGGTCTCTGCAGTTCTGACACATGGAGTTGTTTTACAGAAGATAGCTATTGAGATCCATTTACCTGAAACTCCAAAAACTGCATGGGGGCGCAGCGGTAGAGTTGCTGCCTTATAGTGCTTGCAGCGCTTGATCCTGGCTACGGGTGCTGTCTGTGTGGAGTTTTTACGTTCTCCCCCCCCCCCCCCCCGTCAGCGTGGGGTTTGTCTGCGACGTGCAGGTGTGCAGGTTAATTGGCTTGATATACCGTAAGTGTAAATTGTCCCCAGTGTGTGTAGGATGTGCAGGGATCGCTGGCAGGTGCAGACTCGGTGGGCCGAACGGCCTGTTTCCGCTCTGATCTTTAAACTAAACTAAACCAAACTACCAGAGCCATCTGGGGCAGCAGTGTGGTGCAGCGGTAGAGTTGATGCCACACAGCGCCAGAGGCCCAGATTCAACTCTGACCCTGGGTGATGACGGTACGGAGTTTGTACCTTCCCCCCGTGACCTGCATAGGTTTTCTCCAGGTGCTCCGACGAATTGTAATTTGTCCCTCGTGTGTGTAGAATAGAGTTAGTACAGGGTGATGGCTGGTCGGCGCGGACCTGGTGGGCCGAAGGGCCTGTTTCCATGCTGTATCTGTGAAGTAAACTAAACTAAACATACAATACCAGAAATACTAACCAGCATAGAAATTCAAGCAAGGTGCTGGAGTAACTCAGCAGGTTAGGCAGCATCTCTGGAGAAAAGGAATAGGGGAAGCAGAGTGGAACAGCGATAGAGTTGCTGCCTCACAGTGGCAGAGGCCCGGGTTCGATCCTGACAAGGGGTGCTGTCTGTACAGAGTCTGTACCTTCTCCCCGTGACTGCGTGCGGGGGTTTTCTCCGGCAGCTTCAGTTTCCTCCCACTCTACGAAGACGTACAGGTTTGTAGGTTAATTGGGTTTGTTAAAGGTTGTAAATTGTCCCGAGTGTGTGTACGATAGTGTTAATATACGGGGATCGCTGGAAGCAAGAAGAAAACAGGACAAATCTGGGCCGGCAACAGATGGCCTTTGGCAGGAAGGTTCCCTGATAGGCCGATTGTTGTATCGTTGCAAACTGTGGATCTGGTTCATTGACTTTTAGTGGAGGGGGGGGGGGGGGGGGGGCAAGGAGGGGCAAGACGAGGGGAGGGGGGGAGTGGACGTAAGGCCACCAGCATAATTCAGGACGAGTCTCAACCCAGCCACTCCCTCTTCTCCCCACTGCCATCAGGCAAGAGATCCAGAAGTGTGAAAACGCAGACCTCCAGATTCAGTGTTTAAGAAAGAACTGCAGATGCTGGAAAAATCGAAGGTAGACAAAAAGCTGGAGAAACTCAGCGGGTGAGGCAGCATCTAAGGAGTGAAGGAATGGGTGACGTTTCAGGTCGAGACCCTTCTTCAGACTGGTCCTCTACCAGAACCTCTAGATTCAGGCACAGTTTCTTCCCAGCTGTTATCAGGCAACTGAACCATTCTATCAACAACTAGAGAGAGGTCCTGAGCTAAGATCGACCTCATTGAAAACCCTCGGACTAGCTGTTATCAGACTTTACCGGACTTTATCTTGCACTAAATGTTATTCCCTTTATCCTGTATCAGTACACTGTAGATGGTTTGATTGTAATCTTTCATTGGCTTTCCGCTGACTGGATAGCTCACAACAAAAGCTCTTCACTGTCCCTCATAACATGCCACAATAAACTAAACTAAACCAAACTAAACAAAACAATGAGTGGCTCAGTCTCCTCAGCCAACAATGGACCATTGTGGGCTCCATCTTTCCTTGGTCATCGGTGCCGGCTCTGATTCGGTCTGTACCTTCTCACACCTCTAGTTTCCCTCCCCTGACTCTCACTTTGAAGAATGGTCTCGACCCGAAACGACACCTATTCCTTTTCTCCAGTGCTGCTGCCTGACCCGCTGAGTTACACCAGCATTTTGTGTCTGTCTTCGGTGTAAACCAGCATCTGCAGTTCCCCCTCACACAATGAGACTGGCTCGTTTATTTACTTTGGGTTGAAGGCGATCGTTGACCAGGAGAGGATTCCAGGGCCATTCTACTCACGTCTTTGATTCCCACTTGAGAAAATGGATGATTCCTTGGTTGGCACCTTTCTGAGAGAGAGCACGTTCAACGATGCAACAATTCCCTACCATTATACATGGTAAATGGTAGGGAATTGAGGAATGCTGTGGAACAGAGGGATCTAGGAATAACTGTGCATAGTTCCCTGAAGGTGGAATCGCATGTAGATAGGGTGGTAAAGAAAGCCTTTGGTGTGCTGGCCTTTATAAATCAGAGCATTGAATATAGGAGTAGGGAAGTAATGTTAAAATTGTACAAGGCATTGGTAAGACCAATTCTGGAGTATGGTGTACAATTTTGGTCGCCTAGTTATAGGAAGGATGTCAACAAAATAGAGAGAGTACAGAGGAGATTTACTAGAATGTTGCCAGGGTTCCAGCAACTATGTTACAGAGAAAGGTTGAACAAGTTAGGTCTTTATTCTTTGGAACGCAGAAGGTTAAGGGGGGACTTGATTGAGGTCTTTAAAATGATGAAAGGGATAGACAGAGTTGACTGGATGAATAAGGTCTTTAAAATGATGAAAGGGATAGACAGAGTTGACTGGGTGGATAAGCTTTTCCCATTGAGGGTAGGGAAGATTCAAACAAGAGGACATGACATGAGAATTAAGGGACAGAAGTTTAGGGGTAACGTGAGGGGGAACTTCTTTACTCCGAGGGTGGTGGCTGTGTGGAATGAGCTTCCAGCAGAGGTGGTGGAGGCAGGATCGATTTTAACATTTAAAAGTAAAGTGGATACGTATATGGACGTGAAGGGAATGGAGGGGTATGGTCTGAGTGCAGGTAGATGGGACTAGGGGAAAACAAATGGTCGGCACGGACTGGAAGGGCCGCGATCTGTTTCCGTGCTGTAATTGTTATATGGTTATATGGTTATATCCCACTGCCCCACAGTCCATGTGTGGGACCCACGATTCCAAGGGTGTGATCGATAACGCCACGCTGAAGCTCACAAGGAGAAAGGCACTGGACCCAAATCACAATTAGCAAATCAATTGAAGAAAATTGGAGCCGAGGCATTAAGGAGCAAAATATCCATCTGGAGCAGACTTGTCTGTCATTTTGAAGGATTAGTTTAGTTTAGTTTAGTTTAGTTCAGAGATACAGCGTGGAAACTGGCCCTTCGGCCCACCAAGTCCACGGCAACCAACAACTCTGGGCACAGTAACACTATCCTACCCACACTATGGACAATTTTACAATTTTACCAAGTCAATAAACCTACAAACCTGTACGTCTTTGGAGTGGTGTGGTTTAAAAGTTATTTAGAAGCTCATCAGTTTGGAGTTTGGAGTTTACCCACATATAGCTGTTTGTGGAACAACAAATGAAGGCCCTGCCCCACTGTACCAGTTTACCCAAGAGCTCTCCCGGGTTAAAAAAAATCAAACTCGTGGTAAGCACGTAGACTGTACGCAGCGGGTACGTCTGATGTCTCTTAGCGGCTCGTAATGCTAACGGCAGGTACTCGGGAAACGCGGTAAGCTCGTGACGTTTTTTGAACATGTTGAAAAATGTCCACAATAGGCCCGAGTACCTACGAGTGGCTATTACCGTAATTCTCCGAGTTCGAATCAGAGGAAACTCGGGAGAACCCTTGAATTACCTTGTACAGTGGGACAGGCCCTTTAGACTTTAGACTTTGGAGATACAATGCAGAAACAGGCCCTTCCACCCATCAAGTCTGCGCCGACCAGCGATCACCCCAAACACTAACACAACCATACACAATAAGGAAAATTTACTATTTCACTGAAGCCGATTAACCTACAAACCTGTACGCCTTTGGAATGTGGGAGAAAACCGGAGAACCCAGAGAAACCCACGCAGTCACAGAGAGAACGTACAAACTCCGTACAGACAGCACCCGTAGTCAGGACTGAACCCGGGTCTCTGGCGCTGTGAGGCAGCAACTCTACCGCTGCACCACCGAGCCGCCCCTAAATTAAAAATCATTCTATTCAGAACGTGGTTCCTTTCATTGACTTCCACTAAAGCACCAATTGAATTTACCTGTTCAGTGTTTTTGTTGCTAAGTGTTTTATTTCATGCTTATTTATAAATTGGTTATTTTCCATTTTCATCTTACACGAGCCATGGAGCAAAAGCCCTCTTCAATAATTTTTATATTCCTAGATTATGCTCCAGCAAAATAACTTTTCATTGGTTAGCTGCCGTGGTAAATTCTCAGGTCTAGAACCTGGGGCACTGGGAGTTTTGTTGTTTTTAATACATTCCGTAATACATTTAATACATTTAATGTACTTAAATACATACAGCTGGTATATTCTATAGAATTTCCAACGTAGATGCTCAGAAAAATCTACAGTCCCTTCCAGTTCTGACAGCCCGCAAAGCTGTGGGTGTAGGGATTGCCATTTGAGAGAACTATGTGTCTGGGATGAGGTGTTGACAAATCTGGCCAATTACTTGGGTATTGTCTTTAATTTTAGTTTAGTTTAGAGATGCAGTGCGTAAACAGGCTCTCCAAGTCCACACTGACCCTGTACACTAGCACTATCCTACACACTAGGGACAATTTGCTATTTTTACCAAAGCCAATTAACCTACACACCTGTATGTCTTTGGAATATGGTAGGAAACCAGAGCACCCTGCGAAAACCCACACGGTCACAGGGAGAGCGTACAAACTCTGCACAGACGACACCCGTAAGTCAGGACCGAACCCGGGTCTCTGGCGCTGTGAGGCAACAACTCTATCGCTGTTCCACTGTGCTGCCCCTGGTCGGCATGGACAGGTTGGGCCGAAGGGCCTGTTTCCTTGCTGTATGGCTCCATCACCCTGATTGAAGTGCCACGCGCTTGCATTTGTGTAACAAACTATCTTGCGCGCAGTTACAAGTTGTCAAATTATGAAGGGTGTGATGTGCACCAAAGTCGCCTTGATTTTAAAATGGAAATTGGAAACAATATTCAGCGCTTGTGATGTGGAAAATATCCCCATAAAAACAATGTGAGATCGCAGGCAACCTATTGTAAACCAGGGAGAGTAATGCTTTTTCTAAAAAGAAATAAAGGAGTATTTTTAATATATGGGAAGTGCTTTTTAGCACTACTGCAGACTAATGCAAGCCTGGGTCTCTGAGGGTTTATTTAAAGATTATAAAGGCTTTAAACAAAAGCTGATGTATGGAAGGTGTGTGTGATGTGTGACACCGATTTAGTCATTTAGCAATTTGCTGCAATGACTGACACCCAAGAAAATAACCGGGTCCCTGTTCCACAGGGAAGGTGGCAGCTTCTGTGTGTTAATTTTGTACAGTAATTGCTGCCATCCCCCATCTTCCCTAATTACCTCCAGGAAGACCCCAGCTCCCCAGACACTTAAGCAGAAAGCAATAAACAGGGGAGCCTTGTGAGAACAACCAGCGATTGGAATGTTTTGCAGATAGTCCCCGCGATTGCAGAGACACAAGACGTTGAGGGAGATTGCTGGCAGTTCGGAGCGCCGCGTTCAGTCCGGGTTGCCAGATCGTGGGAAGGAACGTGACAGCGCTCGGGGGGTCCACCGCGGAGGGTTTTTTTTTTTGTTTTTGTTCCATCGAGGAAAGGAGGAGAGACACAAAGTGAGGGAGCAACTCAGCGGGTCAGGGACACATGCACAGGGCGACGTTTCGGGTCGGGACCCTTCTTCAGACTGAGAGACCAAAACATCACCAATCCAGGTTCTCCAGAGGTGCTGCCTGACCCACTCCAGAGTCCAGTCAGTGGTTCCAGCCAGGAGTTGGGAAGAGTGAGATGGAGATAAAGATGCAGTGTGGAAACAGGCCCTTCAGCCCACCGAGTCTGTGCCGACCAGCCATCACCCCATACACTAGTTCTATCCTACACACTAGGGACAATTTACAATTTTACCCACTCCTGAGTTACTCCAGCACTCTGTGTTATTTGGTTTTGTAAACCAGCATCTGCAATTCCTTTGTAGCTTCTTGGATAAACTGGGACAGTTATCTTTGGAAGAGAGGAGGCCAAGGGGAGGTGTAACTAAGGTCCATAATACTGAGAGGGAGTGGGGAGGAAGGGGCTACTATCCTTGGCAGAGGGGGCCATTGCCAGGGCAACAGGTAGAATGGGGTTGGTGATCTGGAGCACATTACCTGGAAGGACCTAAGGTCCCGAAGAGGCACTTTTGAGAAGCATCTGATTCTCAAAAGTATCTCAAGAGCAACGACCCAGCCCAAGAGAGGAAAATACTGCATAGGAAGGAACTGCAGGTGCTGGTTTATACCAAAGAAAGACACAAAAGGAGCAACTCAGCGGCTCAGGCAGAATTTTGGGTCGGTCTGAAGAAGGGTTCCGACCATAAACATCACCTATTCCTTTTCTCCAGAGATGCTGCCTGACCCGCAAAGTTACTCCAACATTTCGTGTCTATTTCTGAGGAAGGTTCTGTTTTGACCAGCATGGACACAATGGGCCAAACGGCCTCTTTTTGCCTCATAAATTCCTCATGTTCCTTGTCTCAGGGATCCCGGTTTGAGGTGAATTGGCGCAGACTCGGTGGGCTGGAAGGCCTGCTTCTACGCTGTCTCACTGTGTCTCTAAACTAAATTAAAATGCATGGTGGCACAGATGTAGAGTTGCTGCCTTACAGCACCGGGGACCCGGGTTCAAACCTGCCATTATGGAGCTGGCACGCTCTATCCGTGACCTGCGTGGGTTTTCTCCGAGATCTCCGGTTTCCTCCCACATTCCAAAGTCATACAGGTTTGGGGGTAAATTGACTTGGCATAAATGTATATTGTCCCCCCAGTGCGTGCAGGATAGTGTTAGTGTGCGGGGTGCTTGTTGGTCCACGTGGACTCGGTGGGCCGAAGGGCATGTTTCCGTGCTGTAACTCTAAACTGAACTAAAACAGCAGCACTTGACCGTTGACCAAAATCACCAAACCACGAAGTTGCAGACAAATGGAAAGCGAGCCATTGCAATCTTAAATCGTCTATTTTCAATTTGCTCTTTTGCAATCTCTCCTCCCAAAGTACTTTAACAATCTCCCTGTCGGTCTGCTTCTGGGCCTGGCCAAGATGGCCATTCGCGGGTCCAGGCAGCGGGCAGTCGACGGCCGCACAGCGGTCGGCTGCCCGCCCCCTTTCCGGGGTTACGTCCGTGCCCGCGTGTCCCTGGAGAGGGAACGCGCGGAGTCCACGGGGCCGTCCGCGAACGCTGGTCACCACGGAAGGTCGAAGGTATTGTTGATAAGGATGTTAATATTTTAATGATAACTTTGTTTGTAAAATGCCAATATAGGCATTCTTTGATCATGTTACTACTTTGTATTTTTGTTTGTTCTGAATAAAAGCTTTTTGTCAGAAAAAAAAAAACTTTAACAAGAAACCTGATTTATAACAAACCGCAGTTCTTATTTTGAACATGTTTACAATGTGAGTCATAGATTGGAAAGAAATTTCCATTAATGGGATTATACACATGCCCATTGAAGCCTGACCAGTAGGAGCCAGACTCAGCTACTGAGAAAATTGCTTCAAACTAATTGTCTGCCTGATATATGTAGGAAGAATTTCAAGTAATTCCGGTATTCCCTCCCCTCAGCTCTCTCCCCCCTTCCCCACTCTAGTCGGCCTAGCTGAAGAAGTGTCTTGGCCCAAAACGTCGCCCATTCCTTCTCTCCAGAGATGCTGCATTACTCCAGCATTTTGCGTCTATCCACCAGTTCCACTGGTCGCATTGTTATCACACCTTCCCCAGCCAACAATGGGTCATTGTGGGCTCCTTCCTTTCTGAGGTCATCTCTTGCCGGCCCTGATTTGTTATGGCTTTTCTCGCCTTCAATTTGTTCTCCCCCCCCCCCCCCCCACACACACACACCTCCACCTCTACTTTCAGTCAAAAACATAGATAACAATTTGCGATAAATGTCAGAATTTAGAAGCCAACTTAACGCATAGTTTTGTAACATGCATAAAACTTAATAGTTATTGGGCTGATATTTTTGGAATCATCTCTGAGGTTCTTAAAACTAAATTGGACCCTGATCTAAAGTTAATAATATTAGGAGTCCCTGACTCAAGCTTAATATTAACAGTAAGTCAAAGACATTTTCTTGATTACTGTTTGATAATTGGAAAAAAAATTAATATTAAAATTCTGGAAGGGAACATTATCCCCCACAATCAAAATGTGGACTGTGGAAATGTCAGAGACGTTGCATTTGGAGAGAATTAGGTTTGTCATAATGGACAAATATGAACTTTTTGAACAAATATGGTCTCTATTCATTGATTACTGTGAGCTCAGCACCGTAACTCAATAAGTACCCTGGTGTAGGATTAAATGAAAAAGGTATTGGGATCTGTATACATGTCTCAATAGATATTGTTATATGAAACTGTCCCATTCAATGTAAAGATTCCTTTAGTTAATTTTTAATTATATAATAATTTTTTAATTAAAAAAAAAAAATTCTTGTTTATCTTTTATTTTTTATTTTTTATTTTTTTATTATATAATCATTATTATTTAATCACAACATCTCAATTATTGATTTATACTTTTACTTTTTTTTTCACTCCCTTACCTTCCCAAAAAAAAATCAAAAACAGTAGCATATATAAATTATCCCGTAATATCTGTACAACGTTTGTGATAAGTCTGATTTGTATTTGAAGAGCTGTTGTACCTTAGATAATATGCAATGCTTCTAATAAAAATATTTTAAAAAAAAAACAAAAAAAACATAGGAACATAGAAACATGGAAAATAGGTGCAGGAGGAGGCCATTTGGCCCTTCGAGCCAGCACCGCCATTCATTGTGATCGCGGCTGATTGTCCCCAATCAATAACCCGTGCCTGCCTTCTCCCCATATCCCTTGATTCCACTAGCCCCTAGAGCTCTATCTAACTCTCTTAAATCCATCCAGTGATTTGGCCTCCACTGCCCTCTGTGGCAGGGAATTCCACAAATTCACAACTCTCTGGGTGAAAAAGATTTTTCTCCCCTCAGTCTTAAATGGCCTCCCCTTTGGAAGGGTTCTGACCTGAAGGGTCAGCTACTCTTTTTCTCCAGAGATGCTGTCTGACCTGCTGAGTTACTGCAGGATTTTGTGTCTAACCTCCTTGATATACTCTCATGTGCAACCTCTAAATTGCATTGAAGTGAAGTTAAATATCGCCACCCGCCGAATGTGATGCGGCTAATCTGCCGGCAAATGTTCTTGAGGACAATTTTGGAGGAAACCGGAGCACCCGGAGAATGTACAAACTCTGTGCAGACAGCACCCGTAGTCAGGATCGAACCTGGGTCTCTGGCAGCAACTCTACCACTGCGCCACCATGTGGTCATAATTTCTGACGGATGACATCTGTACAGGAGGGATCTAATTCTAAGGACGATGAGGTCCTAGTGCACACCGTGTCCCGTACACCAAGTGCTGCTGAGCTCGCTGACCAACACAAACCCTGGGGAAGTATTGGGTCAACGTTCCCTTTGCCTCTCCTCCTCGAACCCCCCAATCCCTGCCACCCCTCAGCGACCCTCCACTTCTGCCGACCGATCACCAAACTGACTGGCTCCACCGTGCCTGTGTCAGCCAAGGCTTAAAGCTCCGAATCTTTCTCCTCAAACCGTCTCGCCTCTCATTCCCTTTCTCTAAAACCTGCCTCTTTGCCCATGCTGTTTGGCCACCAGTCGTCAAATTTGGGCAGCACAGCCGTTAGAGCTGCCGCCTCACATCGCCAGAGACCTGGGTTCGATCCTGACCGCGGGTGCTTCTGTGTGGCGTTTGCACGTTCTCCCTGTGACCGCGTGGGTTTCCTCCAGGTGCTCCGGTTTCCCACATCCCAAAGTCGTGCGGGTTTGTAGGTTAATGAACTTCTGTAAATTGCCCCTAGTGCCGGGGTTCCCAACTGTGTGCGTCCCGTTTACCCCTGGCCACTTTAATAGCACATAACAATCTTATTTCACTTATTGATGAACAGCTAATGATGAACAGACACCAGGTATACCAGAACCAAACACAGTCAGTCAATGAGAAAAAATGTGTACAAATCCAGAATCAACACATTTACCCCCTGGGGCAAAATGTACCCCAGGTTGGGAACCCTTGCTCAAGTATGTAGGGAGTGGATGAGACAGTGGGATAACATAGAACTAGGGTGAACTAGGTCGTGGGGACTCGGTGGGCTGTGTCCAAAAAGTGAACTAAAATGACTCAATAGACAATAGATGCAGAGGTAGGCCATTCGGCCCTTCGAGCCAGCACCGCCATTCTATGTGATCATGGCTGACCATCTCCAATCGGTACCTCGTTCCTGCCTTCTCCCCATATTGACTCCGCTATCTTTAAGAGCCCTATCTAGCTCTCTCTTGAAAGTATCCAGAGAACAGCCTCCACCCCCTCTGGGGCAGAGAATTCCACAAACTCGTGTGTAGAAAGGAACTGCAGATACTGGTTTATACCGATGATAGACACAAAGTGCTGGAGTAATTCAATGGGTCAGGCAGCATCCCTGGAGAAAAGGGATGGGTACATTTTCGGGCTAGAGACCAAGGGCCCCAACCCGAAACATCACCCATCCTTTTTCTCAAGCGATGCGGCCTGACCCGCTGAGTTAAACTCACTGACGTTTGATAACGTGCGCATGAATTGCGCTGTGACAGTTGCCACATCGAAGGTGTGATCGAAACGGAAGTGGTTGCTGAGACCAACGTCACAGGCGAGAGGCTGACACTGCAACGTCCAAAGTGTTGTTGCCAAGAACTACCTGATCCTGCTGATCAAACTGCGCCGAATGTGTCGCGAGTGGATGCGACAAGTAGGAAAACTTAGAACATGGGCTGTACTTGGATTCCACTCCCTAACACACAGTCAGAGAGTGATACAGCGTGGAAACAGGCCCTTCGGCCCAACTTGCCCGCGCTGCCCAACATGCCCCAGCTACACCAGTCCCACCTGCCTTCGTTTGGCCCATATCCCTCTAAACCTACCAAGTACCTATCTAAATGCTTTTTAAACATTGCAATAGTCCCTGCCTCAACTACCTCCTCCAGCACCCACCGCTCTTTGTGTGAAAAAGTTACCCCTCGGATTCCTGGTAAATCTTGCCCACCCTCACCTTAAACCTATGTCCTCCGCTTCTCGATTCCTCTACTCTGGGTGAGAGACTCTGCGTTTACCCAATCTATTCCTCTCATGATATTATACACCTCTGTACGATCACCCCTCATCCTCCAGCGCTCCAGAGTCCCAGCCTGCTCAACCTCTCCCTGTCGCTCAGGCAGGCCCTCGAGTCCTGGCAACATCCTCGTAAATCTTCCCCGCGCCCTTTTCCTGCTCACTAACGACGGAGAAAAATCAGCTGCCAGGAGACCTGCAGGAGAGCGACTTGGACACAAAATAATTTGCACTCTGATAACTGGAGGCCAGTTTGTGCGAAGCTGGAGGTAGCTCTCAGTTCCCACGTCAAACCTGGTGTGATCAGCTTGTCAGTGCCTTGTCACGCCAGCATCAGATTTACAAATTGAAAATCATTAATAAATCCGAACAGGATATGATAAATCTGAAATCACATTCGATAAACCCAGACACGCTTTAATAAATCAAAAAGATTACTTAGGAATTTTTAAAATCTGACATCAAAATGTCGGAATTACAAATGGGCTGGAGCTGATCGCTCAAGGTGATGTATCATTTACGCGCAATATATTTATGAGATGCGAACGGAGAGAGGAAAAATTAAAAATAAACTGGACACCCTATTAATGACAAAATGGAATTGTGCCATGGCTTCTCCACCCCTCCACCCACCCCCCCCCCCCCCCCCCCCCCCCGATGTCTGTGATCTTCTGCAGACGCCTTGGAGTTATTTAAAATGTCCCCACTCATTCAGTCCGTGCATGGTCTGAGAAGGCCTGCATTCCTGTAGCACCTGCGAAGCATTCTGCAGTCGCTGGACATCCTTCGAGCGTAGTTCCTGTTGCACCAACGTAGGAAATACCACAGACGATTCAAGCACACAAAGCTGGCACGCTATCGAGGTGGCACAGCAGCGGCGCAGTGGGCAGAGTCGCTGCCTCACAGCGCAAGAGCTCTGGGTTCCATCCCGACCTCGGCTGCTGTCTGTGTGGAGTTTGCGCATTCTCCCCGTGACCGCGTGGGTTTCCTCCGGGTGCTCCGGTTTCCTCCTGCGTCCCAAGGATGCCCAGTTATGTAGGTCACTTGGCCTCTGTAGACTGGCCCTTGTATGTGGAGAGTGGATGTGAAAGTGGAATAATAGAACTAGTGTGAACTGGTGATTGGTGGTCAGCGAGGTCTCGGTGGGCCGAAGGGTCTGCCTCCATGCTGTGTGACTACGACTGTACTGATTGACTCAAAGATAGAGGATGGAAACCAGCCCTTCGGCCCACCTGTGTGTTTCCATGCTGTATTTTTCAATCAATCAGTCAATAGAGTCATACAACAGGGAAACATGCCCCTTGACCTAACAGGTCCGTGCTGACCAAGATGCCCCTCAGAAGCTAATTCCATTTGCCATTGTTCAACCCACGCATCTCTATGTATCTCTATGTCCCTCTAAACCGCTCCATCTATGCACTTGTGCAAATGCCTGTTTAAATGCCTTTTCTCTGGAACGTCAGAGGTTGAGGGGAGACTTGATAGAAGCTTCTAAAATGATGAGCGGCACAGATAGGGTAGACAATCAGAACCTTTTTCTCAACCCAGGGTTATAAATGCCCAACGCTAGAGGGCGTAGCTATAAGGTGACAATAGACAATAGGTGCAGGAGGAGGCCATTCGGCCCTTCGAGCCAGCACCGCTGTTCAATGTGATCATGGCTGATCGTCCCCAATCAGTACCCCGTTCCTGCCTTCTCCCCATATCCCCTGACTCCGCTATCTATAAGAGTGAGGGGGAATGGTTAATGGAGATGTGTGGGGCAAGATTTTTAGAGTGTGGTGGGGGCCTGGAATGCATTGGTGGAAGCAGACACGATAGTGGCTTTTGAGAGGCTTTTCGATAGGCGCATGGAATAGAAGGTTCTGGATCATGTACAGGTAGTGGAGAACAGTTTAACCTGGCATCATGTACAGCGCAAACAATGTGGGCCGAAGGGCCAGTTCCTGTTCTGTTCTATGTGCTCGCTGTTTGTTCTTGCTATTGGAAGCACAGTCATTGAACATGTGAAGGCGGAGGGAGAGATACTCGATGAACAAGCAGTTGGAAGGCTGCCATGGGAAGGTGGGAAGTAGAGTTGCACAGATGGTAGAGTCAGCATTAGGTGTCGAGTGGCCTCTCGTGCTCCAGGTCTGTGTGCTCACGTTTAATCACTAACTCACCCACCGTCTACTTTCCCCATCATTGATCACAATTTTCCTCCACACCACTTCGGGGCGGCACGGTGGCGCAGAGGTAGAGTTGCTACCTTACAGTGCTTGCAGCGCCAGACACGGGTTGGAAGTTCGACCCCGACTACGGGTGCTGTCTGTACGGAGTTTGTACCTTTTCCCCTTGACCGCGTGGGTTTTCTCCGAGATCTCCGGTTTCCTCCCACACTCCAAAGACATACAGGTTTGTAGGTTAATTGGTTTGGTATAAATGTAAATTGTCCCTGGTGTGTAGGACAGTGTTAGTGTGCAGGAAACACTGATCGGCGCGGACTCAGTGAGCTTATTCTTCTTCTTGCGTGTGGCGTGCACGGCCTAAAGTTGTATGACAACTTGTTCCATTTGATCTTATTTGATTGTACACACCGGGTTGATTGCATTCGTCGAAACAGGGCGGACCACATGAAGGTTGCAATCTCCCACCCCACTCGGTGGGCTGAAGGGCCTGTTTCCGCTCTGTATCTCAAAACTAAACTAAATGAAACCACCTTCTTCAGGTGTCCCATGGCAAACTTGTGACAGAGTGAGTGTGCCCAGCTGGCACACACCGGGCACATAGCAAGCCCACCAACCATTTTCCAAGCCTGTCAGATTCAATTGGTTGAGTTGGATTCAACAGGGGTTCTGATTGGCTGTGGTCAGGTTGGGTTCTGATTGGAGGTGTAGGAAAGAACTGCAGATGCTGGATTACATCGAAGGTAGACACAAAATGCTGGAGTAACTCAGCGGGACAGGCAGCATCTCTGGAGAGAGGGAATGGGTGACGTTTCGGGTCGAGACCCTTCGTCAGATTGGTTGTGGTCAGGTTAGGTTCTCATTAATTGTGGTTGGGATGGATTTGGATTGGCCTTTGCTGTTTTAGGTTGGGATTGGCTGTGTTTGGTTTGGGATCAATTGACTAGTTGGGTTGGTTTGGCCTGACTGTGATTGAAACAGGTCAGGTTTGGGTTGGTCAGCTGTGGATTTGCCGATGGTTGGGTTTGGTTTGGAATTGCTGTGGATGGATGAAGTCAGTTGGATTGTGGTTGCTTGGGCTTGGGTTAGGTCTTAATTTTATATCTAAGCAGGCCTTTAAGTGGAATGTACGGGAGATGCATGAAGAATGTATGAAGATGTATGCAGAAGATTTCACAGGAAACATCTCCAGGTTTGTAACTGAGAGACAAAGAGTTGTAGATCTAAAATTCTATCGCGTACTGAACTATTATGCCTTAACATCAGGTTGGGCTGTGGCCAGGGCATGCACTGGTTGGCTGCGGTCAGGGTGTGTGCTGATTGGCTGTAGTCAGGGTGAATTCTGATTAGCTGTGGTCAGGGTGAATTCTGATTGGCTGTGGTCAGGGTGAATTCTGATTGGCTGTGGTCAGGGTGAATTCTGATTGGCTGTGGTCAGGGTAAATTCTGATTGGCCGTAGTCATGGTGAATTCTGATTGGCTGAGGTCAGGTTGGGTCTGGGTAGGCTGTGATAAGTTCAGGTTTGATTGGCTGTGACATTTTGATTTTGGACCATAGTAACAAGAGGAAGCCCTTAATCCTATTCAACCATTTAATGAGATCAGTTTAGACCTGTGAGCTAACATTACATTGTACAATATTTTTGCCCACAACTCTTAATAACTTCAGTAAACAGGACTTTAACCGTCAAATTCACCTGCCATTTGCCAATTTTTTTTTACCATTACTCGTGCAAGAAAACATTTCCTAATTTCACTCCTGAAAGACCAACTTTAATGAATTTGTCCCTGATTCCCCAGCCACAGAAATATTTACCATGCATCGATACAATCAGATCAAACTCAGGTACAATAGGTAGAGCAAAGGGGAAGATACAGAGTGCAGAATATAGTTCTCAGCATTGCAGCGCACCAGTTCCAGAGACAAAGTCCAATGTCCGCAGTGGAGTAGAGGTGAATCAGACAGTAACTTGGCTTAGAAGGATCATTCCGAAGCCTGATAACAGTGGGGAAGAACCTGTTTCTGAGTCTGGTGTTGTGCAGATTCAAGCTTATGTACCTTCTGCCAGATGGGAGCGGGGAGAAGAGGAAATGACCGGTCTTTGATTAAGTTGGCTTTTCGAGGCATCGTGAAGTGTAGATGGAGACAATGGTGAGACGTCGGGAGATCGATGATCGGTGTGGACTCAGTGGACTGAAGGAGCTGTTTCTATGCTGTATATTTGAACAGAACTAAAGTAAACTAAAACTAAATATGTATCTGATGCAGCATGAAGCTTAAGAGTGGGAATGTGTTGAGAGGAGTGTGGGTTTGTTTAGGAGGAGGGAATCTATGGCAGGTGAGTAACAGTCCTGTGATTACGCTGTGTGGAGCCAGTCATAGGTTCATGGGTTATAGGAGTAGAATTAGGCCCTTCGGCCCTCAGGTCTACTCCGCCATTCAATCATGGCTGATCTATCTTTCCCACTCAACCCCATTCTCCTGTCTTCTCCCCATAACCTCTGACACCCATACTAATCAAGAATATTCTTGCTATTGAGGGAGTGCATCGTAGGTGCACGAGGTTAATTCCCGGGATGGCGGGACTGTCATATGTTGATAGAATGGAGCGGCTGGGCTTGTACAATCTGGAATTTAGAAGGATGAGAGGGGATCTTATTGAAACATATGTTTCATAATATGTTTCTTAATGAGATTATTAAGGTTTGGACACGCTAGAGGCAGGAAACATGCTCCTTATGTTGGGGGAGTCCAGAACCAGGGGCCACAGTTTAAGAATAAGCCATTTAGAATGGAGATGAGGAAAAAAAATTTCACATAGAGGGTTGGGAATCTGTGGAATTCTCTGCCTCAGAAGGCAGTGGAAGCCAATTCTCTGGATGCTTTCAAGAGAGAGTTAGATAGAGCTCTTAAAGATAGCAGAGTCAGGGGAGATGGGGAGAAGGCATGAATGGGGTACTGATTGTGGATGAGCAGCCATGATCACAGTGAATGGCGGTGCTGGCTCGAAATGGCTTCTCCTGCACCTAGCGTCTTTTGTTTATTGTCTACTAATCTATAAAATATCCACTGTGCAATGAATTCCACAGATTTACTGCCCTTCAAGTCAGATTCTGGGATCCTTCCATCATCCTTGAAGCTGTGAATGGCCCATTGTGTATTGCAATTCCCAATGGCCCTGGTGTCCAGCCTGATGCAAGTTCAGCAGGTCTGCTCTGCATTGTTTTCTTGAGTTTATAAAAATACAGCATGGAAACAGGCCCCTCTGCCCACCGAGATCCACGCCGAGATCACCTACTCACACTAGTTCTGTGTTATCCCACTGTCTCATCCACTCCCTGCACACTAGGGCAATTTACAGAGGGCCAATTAACCTAAAATCCCACATGTTGTTGGGATGTGGGAGTTAACAGGAACACCCGGAGGAAACTCACGCGGTCACAGGGAGAACATGCAAACTCCACACAGACAGCACCTGAGGTCAGGATCAAACCCGGGTCTCTGGCGCTCTAGCAGCTTTACCTACTGCGCCACTGTGTCATCCATATAAAAAGCCCTGTCTAATTCAGAAGCTAGACCAGGAATCGCCGATTGCCCTCAGTCCTGATGCAGGGTCTCGACCGATCCGTCACCCATTCCTTCTTCCTTGCCCCCCCCCCCCCCCCCCCCCCCCCCCCCCCCATAGATGCTGCTTGACCCACTGAGGTCCTCCAGCAGTTTGCTTTGTTCTTGGCTCCAGATTCCAACATCAGCAGCCTCAACTCAATGAGGAGGTAGTTGGGGCAGGGACTATCCAAATGTTTAAGAAACAGTTGGACAGGTATATGGATAGGACAGGTTTAGAGGGATGGGGGCCAAACGCGGGCAGGTGGGACTTAGTGTAGCTGGGACATGTTGGCCGGTGTGGGCAAGTTGGGCCGAAGGGCCTGTTTCCGTGCTGTATCACTCTATGACTCTCTCTCTACGAGTCGTGAGCTCTCTACGAACTCTCTAGAGCATCTGCTCCATTGCTAGCTCTTGAAATAAGTGCAACAAATGTAAAATTTAAATTCCTGCTAGCAGTCAGTCTGGGTTACCAAGGACCTCTCGCTAGTTAAACAGCCGACAAAAATAGAACTTGTCAATGCAGCTGAGCTATCAAAGGTGCCTTCAAAATGTTCTTCCTCATGATCTATGTTAAATGTCTGGATACCTGTTAATTGTGCCTTAGAGTTTTAAATTGATCTGTTAAAACTGGGGAAAGAACATTAGGCTGCATGCTGATAAAATATTCACTGTTTTCACAAATTATAATTCTGCTCTTTTAATAAAATGGGATTATTAAGATGTGAGAGACGAACAGTGATTACTTCTGTAACACTCATCACATGTTCCGCTCTCTCATCCTGTGCGGTTCAGAAGGTGGGGGGGGGGGGGGGGGGGGCAAGTGATAGGAGCAGCATTTGGCCATTTGGCCCATCAAGTCCACTCCACCATTCAATCATGGCTGATCTATGTCTCCCTGCTAACCCCATTCTCCTGCCTTCTCTCCATAACCCCTGACACCCACACTAATCAAGAATATATTCTATCTGTGCCTTAAAAATATCCATTCTTGGCCAATGTCCTTTGAATGTGGTTTGAGTTGTCGCATTTGGAATATTGTGAGCAGTTTGGGGGCCCCATATTTGAGGAAGGATGTGCTGGCGTTAGAGAGGGTCCAGAGGAGGTTTACGAGAATGATCCCAGGAATGAGGGGGTTATTGATGATAATATGACGAACGTTTGATGGCGTTGGGCCTGTACTCACTGGAGTTTCGAAGGATGAATGGGGGACTTCATTGAAACTTACTCAATCGGGAAAGGCCTGGATAGAGTGGATGTGGAGAGGATGTTTCCACTAGTGGGAGAGTCGAGGACCAGAGGCCACAGCCGCAGAATAAAAGGACGTACCTTTAGAAAGGAGATGAGGAGGAATTTCTTTAGTCAGAGGCTTCGATAGCACATGGGTCTGCAGGGAATGGAGTGATATGGACCATTTGCAGGCAGGGAGGTTATGTATCTTGTCATCATGAGGCACAGGGTTGTGGTGGAAGGACAATATTCAGGCCAGCGGTCTGTGACCAGTGGTGTTCCGCTGGGATTTATACTGGGATTTGTGACATGTTTAAATGACTTGGACTTAAATGTAGGCTTGTTGGTGAGTAAGTTTGCAGGTGGCACCAAGGTTGCTGGGGTTGTGGACTGTGAGCAAGGCTGTCAAAATATTCAGAGGGATATAGAGCAGCTACACAAATGGGCAGAGAAACGGCAGATGGAGTTTAATCTGAGCAAGTGTGAGGTGTAGCACTTTGGGAGGTGAAAGGGGAACATTAATGGCATCACCCTTAACAACATTGATGTGTGGAGGGAACTTGGGGTCCAAGTCCTTAGCTCCCTGACAGTGGCAACACAAGTCGATAAAGTGGTAAAAAAGAGAAAGGCGTAAGGTATGCTTGCTTGCATAGGTGGGGCATTGGAGTATTGGAGTCAGGAAGTCATGATGCAGTTTTGTAGGATTGGGGTTAGGCCGCATGTGGTGCAGTTCTGGTCATCTCATTACAGGAGGGATGTGGAGGCTTTGGAGAGGGTGCAGAGGAGGTTGACCAGAATGACGGGCGGTCACGGTGGCGCAGCGGTAGAGTTGCTGCCTTACAGCGAATGCAGCGCCGGAGACCCGGGTTCGATCCCGACTACGGGTGCTGTCTGTACGGAGTGTGTACGTTCTACCCGCGACTTTTCTCCGAGATCTTCGGTTTCCTCCCACACTCCAAAGACGTACAGGTCTGTAGGTTAATTGGCTTGCTAAATGTAAAGATTGTCCCTAATGGGTGTAGGATAGTGTTAATGGGCGGGGATCGCTGGTTGGCGCTGACCCAGTGGGCCGAAGGGCCTGTTTCCGCTCTGTATCTCTAAGCTAAACTAAAAATTAGGGGATATTAGCTACAGGGAGAGGTTGGGCAGACGTAGATTGTTCTGGAGAGACCTCAAAGAAGTATGAATAGTTCTGAGGGAAGACAACCTGAATCTTTTTCCCAAGATGGAAAAATCAAATACTGAAGGGCAGAGCTTTAAGATGAGAGGAGATGTGCGGGGCAAGTTTATTTTACACAGAGGGTGGTGAGTGCCTGGAACGTGCTGCCAGAGTGGTCTCCCCAGAACAATCCAAGTCTGCCCGACCTCTCCTTGTAGCTAAAGGGCCTGTCCCACTGTACGAGCTAATTCAAGAGTTCTCCCGAGTTTCCCCGATTCGAACTCGGAGAATTAGGGTGATGGCCGCTCGTAGGTACTCGGGGCTCTCATGGACATTTTTCAACATGTCCGCTAAGAGACGTCCCCGAGCTCCGACGTACCCGCTACGCACATTCAACGTGCTTACCACGAGTTAGATTTTTTTAAACTCGGGAGAGCTCTTGACTTACCTCGTACAGTGGGACAGGCCCTTAATACCCCCTGTCCAGGCATCATTCTGGCAAACCCCCTCTCCAGGTACTTTAGCGGCATTGAAAAGACACTTGGCTTTGCTGGGAATGGAGGGATATGAGTTCTACGCAGGAGGATGGCACCAAGGTTGGCACCAAGTTTGATGGTCTTGACATCATGTTTGGTACAGGCATTGTGGGCTGAAGGGCCTGTTCTCGTGCTGCGCTGTTTAGGGTTCTGTAGTTTTTTTAAAAATATTAAAACAAGCAATGCACAGTTTTAAAACCATAATCCAATCCCCACCCCTTGCCCACAGCCCCTCCACTGCTTACCTGGAAAGGTGTGGAGGTAGAAAATCTGTAAAGTGACTAAAAAATGGCTGCACAGACAAGGATTGGTTAGCAGAAGCAACATGGGCTGAATCACTTCCCTCTAGATTTATATAAAGACAAGGGTCGACACAATGGCTCAGCACCCCATGGTTAGGATCGAACCGGGCTCTCTGGCACCGTGAGGCAGCAGCTCTGCCACTTGCCGTTACATGATGTCAGACAGGTAAATGGACTTTCACCAGGTACATGGAGAGGAAAGGTTTAGATGGAAATGGGGCCAAACACAGATTAATGCGACCAGTATAGATGGGGCACCTAGCCTGGCATGAACGTGGTGGGCCGAAGGGCCTGTTTCCGTGTTGTACGAGTTTAACTTGTTTTTAGAGGAAAATATTAAATATTTTTGCATTCTTTGTTCTGCTTCTAAGCAGAGTAGGTTCCCCTGAATAAAATGGACCCCATAATAACAACATTTAAGATGTCTAGTGAAGTACAACGTTGCAGCTAAGAGGTTATAGCACGGATGAGTTTTAAAGTAAAGTTTGAGTTAGGTCCATTCATTACTTGGCAATTTTGAGCAAATGCTTATCGTTCTCTGGTTGACACTTTGTGTAGAGTCGCGATCAAAATCCTTCAATTTGGGCCGTTAATAATATTTCAATATCTACATATTGCCAAGGTCAGACTGTCCATATATTTTCTTTACAACTGTGATGGGAATAGGCAATGACTGCTGCATAATAGACCATAAAATGTCCAGTGTGGGAATGATGCAAAATCAATAGGAAACTGCTCCTGCATTCCTCACCTCCTCCTTCTGATGACACCAACCACAACAAAATGGTGGTTCGCTGCCCGAAGGCAAGCTGGACAATAAATCAGACTGATCTTGTAAACATCTGTAACTGCCAAGAATTTTCTTCATAGATCTCCTTCCCGTTGACAACCGCTCCTGCAGGAACCGGAGTTCGGATTAATTTTGGCCGGTCAACAATTCGTGTGCCTGGTGTAGGCCCGTCCCGGGATGGGAACTTAGTCCAAGGCTGTTCCTGAGGGATTGGGAAGCGTCGGTGTAGGGAGGATTTTGTACACTGTGTGAGACATACGGTCCCATTCTGTGTGAGTATACCTGTCCCAGCGCCAGAGGCTCACGTGACGTCTGTGTTCTTTGGGGTACAGAGGTGGTTTAATTGAAAGGTACAAGATCTTGAGGGAGTTTGACAGGGTAGATGCTGAGACCATTCCACTCGTGGGAGAGTCACGGACAAGGGGACATTGTGAGGAGATTAGGGGGTGGTTGTTTACAATGGAGATTGGGGGCGCCACGGTGGAACAGCGGTAGAGTTGCTGCCTTACAGTTCCAGAGACCTGGGTTCAATCCTGACTACGGGTGCTGCCTGCAGTTTGTACGTTCTCCCTGCGACCGCGTGGGTTTCCTCTGGGTGCTCCGGTTTCCTCCCACAATCCGAAGACGTACAGGTTTGTAGGTGAATTGGCTTTGGTCAAAATTGTAAATTGTCTCCAGTGAGTAGAACAGTGCTGGTGTACGGGGTGATCACTGGTCAGTGTGGACACAGTGGGCCGAAGGGCCTGTTTCTACGCTGTGTCCCTAAAGTGTAAAGTAGATTCCTGCCCTATCAATGCCACAGTTTCCTGACCGAATAAGGTCCCAACCTGAAACGTCACCTCACCATGTCCTCCACAGACGCTGCCTGGCCTGCTGTTATTCTAGCATCTTGACTCATTTTTGGTAAGAAAGCATTTGATTGAATGATTGATACTTTATTATCACACGTGACACATCACAGTAAAATTATTTGTTTTGTTTATCCGTACACAAAGTATGCAAAAGGTCGCCACGTATAGGCTGCTGACGAAGTTACAAAGTGTTCAATATCGTTCTCCAAAGCCGCAGTGGTTTCATTATCACCGGCTTGTGGAGCTACAGGGCCTGTCCCACTGTACGAGGTAATTCATGAGTTCTCCCCCACTCTACCCTGATTTGAGATCGTGTAATGTACGTAGCGAGGACGTAGGGGCTCGTACGAGTAAAAAAGTAACAATTTTTTTCATCACGAGTATTTTTTTACTCGTGGACATTTTTCACAGTGTTGAAAAAACGTCACGATTTCCCGAGTACCTACCGTTACGTGACATCCACGAGTTCCTACATACCTGCCACGTACATTACACGAGCTTGAATCAGGGGAGAACTCGGGAGAACTCTTGAATTACCTTGTACAGTGGGACAGGCCCTTAAGTGGTGGAGTTGTTGACCATCTTGGCGGGGGATTGAACCGATGGAGTTGAGGTGTATTTGGGGAGTTCGGCGTGGGCATGGCGTGGCCTGCTCCTTGGATGAGCCGGGCCAAGGTTGAAGCTTGAGGCCAGGGAATGTAGCCTGGAGCGGTTGACTTATCCTGTCCTTGGATCCTGCAGCGACACTATTGCTGGGACTTCAACGTGTAGTGAAGTGCCTGTTCTTGGAGGTACAGGTCCCAGGGCCGTTCAGGAGGCTTCTGTACCAGGCTTCTGACCGGTCCTTCCATTGATTGGTACGGGAGTCAGGGGTTATGGGGTGAAGGCGGGAGAATGGGGTTAGGAGGGAGAGGTATGTGGAGGAAGGAACTGCAGATTGCTGGTTTGAACCGAAGATAGACACTACATGCTGGAGGAACTCAGTGGGACAGGCCGCATCTCTGGAGAGAAGGAATGGGTGATGTTTTGGGTCGAGACACTTCTTCAGACTGACTTTTAATACCTAGTTTTTAACATTTTTTAAAAATTGTGTCCTGTGTTTTTATTGTTTGTATATTCTGCAACAACAATTTTAATGTATGCAGCGCTTACAACGACAAATAAAGGCATTTCATTTCATTTCATGGGCCGAATGGCCTAATTCTGCTCCTATCACTTACATGAACGAATGAAACTAGGGTACTGTCTGATACACCTCTGCACCATTGGTAAAATTGGTATTTGTCTCAGGAACATTGCTGAGAACAATAGTTCCCCTTGCTCAGCCTATTGGACGAGTTCGGCTTGACTGTATTTAGGAACGGCATTTCTGATCTGATGGATTGCATCCTCGCTACAGGTGACAAGAGTAAAGCTAAGAGTGCTGGCCCGATGGGCCGAATGGCCTACTCCTGCACCTATTATCGTCTGTTGTCTAAAGTTAAACCTGAGCTGGGGATGAGGGTGGATCGTAAGAGTGAAATCCTTGACAGAATATCGTGGGGAAAGCCCAGTCCCAGAGGCGTTGGCGTGACGGGGAGTTGGGGGTTCTGAGGAGGCTGTGTGATGGGGAATCAGGAACAAGGGGTTCAGAAGTGACGGAGAGTTGGGCTAATGGGGAATCAAGGTAACGTGGAGTCTGATGGGGAACCAGGGGCGGACAAGGAGATGGGGGTAAAGGGGACTCATGGAGATATTGTGCTGTACAGCACGGAAACATGCCCTTGGGCCCATCTTGTCATGCTATCCAAGCTAGCATTCTGGGCCAGTCCCATAAGCCAGCACTTGGCCCATATCCCTGGTGAGAATGATTCGGGGGGTGGTGGGGGGGGGGGGGGGGGGAGTGGGTGATGTGGTCGGGAGGTAGAAGGGAACTGAAGACGACCAGAGTCAATGGGTTTATGTGGATTCTGGGCCGAAGGGGGTTTATTGAAGGGTTGGGAGATCATGAGGAGTTGGGGAGGGGATGGGGGTGGAGTTGGTATGGAGGTCAGTCACTGGGAAGTTACAGAGGTGGTAGGGAGTTGGGGATGAGGGGAAGTCGTGTGGTAACGTTAGTTCAGCAGCTTCCGTAGTATTGTGTGCAGTTCTGGTCGTCCCATTCCAGCAAGGATGTGGAGGGTTTGGAGAAACTGCAGAGGTGGTTTGCCAGGATGCTGCCTGAATTATGGGGTATTGGCTACAAAGAGAGGTTGAATTGTTTTCTCCAGAGTGTTCTCCAGAGGCTGAGGGAAGGCCTGACTGAGAAATGTAAAATTATGAGAGACATGGACATCCAGTCTGGAGAAGGGTCCCGATCCAAAACGTCACCTATCCATGTTCTGCAAAGATGCTGCCTGACCTGCTGAGTTAGTCCGGCACTTTTTGTCCTATATTTGGTCCACCAGCACTGTACTGAATAATCCTAGCAACAACTAGAGAGTGGTTTTGAGCTACGATCCATCTCACTGGAGACCCTTGGACTATCTTTAACTGGACTTTGTCCACTTGAAGTTCATGCCGGCCATTCAACTTTACCTTGCGCTCAACTTTATTCCCTTTATCATGTACCTGTGCATTGTGTATGGCTCAATTGTAATCACGTGTAATCTTCCCGCTGACTGGCTAGCTAAATATAAAAACTGACAAAAAAAATTAGTGAAGACAAATGTAGGTCCCTTACAATCAGAGACAGGTGAATTACAATCAGGTGAATTAAAAATTGGGAAACAAGGAAATGGCAGAACAGTTAAACAAGTACTTTGGTTCTGTCTTCACTAAGGAAGACACAAACAATCTCCCAGAAATACTAGGGGACCGAGGATCTAGTGGGAGGGGGGAACTGAAGGGAATCCACATTAGTCAGGAAGTGGTGTTAGGTAAACTGTTGGGACTGAAGGCAGATAAATCCCCACGGCCTGATGGTCTGCATCTTAGAGTAATCAAGGAGGTGGCCCTAGAAATCGTGGATGCATTGGTGATCATTTTCTAATGTTCTCTCGACTCTGAATCAGTTCCTGTGGACTGGAGGGTAGTCAATGTAACCCCATTTTTTAAGAAAGGAGGGAGAGAGAAAATGGGGAATTATAGACCAGTTAGCCTTACATCGGTAGTGGGGAAGATGCTCGAGTCGATTGTTAAAGATGTTATAGCAGCACATTTGGAAGTCAGTAACAGGATCAGCCAAAGTCAGCATGGATTTATGAAGGGGAAATCATGCTTGACTAATCTTCTGGAATTTTTTGAGGATGTAACAAGTAGGATAAGGGAGAGCCAGTGGATGTGGTGTATCTGGACTTTCAAAAATCCTTTGACAAGGTCCCACACAAGAAATTAGTGTACAAAATTAGAGCACATGGTATTGGGGGTAGGGTATTGACATGGATAGAGACTGATTGGCAGATAGGAAGCAAAGAGTAGGAATTAACGGGTCCTTTTCAGAATGGCAGGCAGTGACTAGTGGGATGCCGCAAGGCCTGGTGCTAGGACCCCAGCTATTTACAATATATATTAACAATTTAGATGAGGGAATTAAATGTGACATCTCCAAGTTTGCAGATGACACAAAGCTGGGGGCAGTGTTAGCTGCGATCAGGATGCTATGAGGCTGCAGGGTGACTTAGATAGGTTGGGTGAGTGGGCAAATGCATGGCAGATGCAGTATAATGTGGATAAATGTGAGGTTATCCACTTTGGTGTTTTGAGAGGTGATGGACAATCCCCCCCATGTTTTTTGAAACATGTTGCAGCAAAACCGCCCGGGACTGGTTGTAGCGCCCAGGTCAGCTCGCCCGCCCCGGGAAATGCTGCAGTTCCCAGGTGGCCTGCGTGCCCCAGGACTGGATTTCGGGTTGAGGGCCGGATCCGGCCCCTGGGCCGTAGGTTGCCGACCCTTGTCCTAGATTTTAGGCCTCATTGTGTCCCCCCTTGTTTTAAAAGCGATTTCCGCCGTGCAACTAGACCTGGGTGTGCTTGTACATCAGTCGCTGAAAGTAAGCACGCAGGTACAGCAGGCAGTGAAGAAAGCTAACGGCATGTTGCTCTTCATTGTGAGAAGATTTGAGTTTCGAAGCATGGATGTCCTACTGCAGTTGTACAGGGCACTAGTGAGACCGCACCTGGAGTATTGTGTGCAGTTTTGGTCTCCTAATTTGAGGAAGGACATTATTATTATTGAGGGAGTGCAGCGTATGTTCACCAAGTTAATTCCCGGTTTGGCGGGACTGACATATGAAGAAAGAATGGGTCGGCTGGGCTTGTATTTTCTGGAATTTAGAAGGATGAGAGGGGATCTTACAGAAACATAAAAAATTCTAAAAGGATTGGACTGGCTAGATGTTCCCGATGTTGGGGGAGTCCAGAACCAGGGGTCACAGTTTAAGAATAAGGGGTGGGCCATTTAGGACTGAGATGAGAAAAAGACGTATTTACCCAGAGAGTCGTGAATCGGTGGAATTCTCTGCCGCAGAGGGCAGTGGAGGCTGATTCAAGATGTTTTCAAGAGAGAGTTAGAATCAGGGGATATGTGGAGAAAGCAGGAACAGCGTACTGAATTTAGATGGTAGACAAAAGTGCTGGAGAAACTCAGCGGGTGCTGCAGCATCTATGCAGCGAAGGCAACGTTTCGGCCCTATTTCCTTCGCTCCATAGATGCTGCCGCACCCGCTGAGTTTCTCCAGCACTTTTGTCTACCTTTGATTTTCCAGCATCTGCAGTTCCTTCTTAAAAACTGAATTTAGATGATCAGCCATGATCATATTGAATGGCTCGAAGGGCCGAATGGCCTACTCTTGCAACTATTTTCCTATGTTTCTATGTTTCCAGCACGCAACTAACGCTTTACCGTGTACTCGGGTACACGTGACGATAAGCTAAACTAAACCAAACTAACCTAAACATCTGCGGCTCCCTGGATCTTCATCCTTAATTTCAAACCTGATTAATTCAAGTTTGTAAAGATGCCATTAGTCAGGACATTGGCCGCCTAAAGATTTATAAAGCAAGTTCTTCACACGGCAGACTGATAAATGTAGGAATCCTTCCCCTCCCGGAGCTCTATATTTTATACACATGTATTTTGTAAATGCAGGCGACATTATTCCTTGCCTTAAGACGCACTGGGGTTGGGCACAATTGATGAGCGGATCTTTGCACGAGATGCATGGAAAGTGAATGATTAAATACTCTGGTGTGCAGATCGCCTGCTAATATTAGCGTGAGTGTGGATATTAAAGTCAGTCGGAAATTGCTCAGGAGCCCATTCTGTGTTTATAACAGTGTGAAACCCGTGCAATTTGCATATTGTCGCTGGTCGGTAAACACACACACCTTGACTTGGGATCTAAAAACTCTAAAGTCTCATATTAAAAAAAAATATTAAAACTCCAGATGACAAAGGGAAGGGGAAATTTTAATATTGTGGCTTCTCAAATTCTCAATTTCTGAGCCTCCATCGCAAACATCACATCCATTATTTGACATTTTCAACTTATTTATGGAACACCATTATTAAAAAAAAAAGTCTGTTTTTTTTTCTTGAGAGAATAATTTGCAGAGCGATATTTGTTTCAGGCGTTTGAGGTCTGATGTGATTTCCAAGTTGTTCTCTCGCTCATCCCTGCACTATTTAATTCCCACAGTAGGGATTAGGAACAAGGCCCTGATTTCAATTTGATGAAGGGAGCATCGGGTGCTGGTTTACACCGAGGATAGACACAAAGTGCGGGGTCAGGCAGCATCTCTGGAGAGAAGGAATGGGTGGCGTTTCGGGTCGAGACCCTTCTTCAGACAGAGTCAGGGGAGAGGGAAACGAGAGGCATGATGGGTTGCCTCCACTGATGTTCAGTTTCGTGGGGGTTTAGATCGGGATGCACATTCCAGGGGCGTAAGGGGCTGTCACTTATTTCAAGCACTGAAACATAGGACTGAGAACATAGCACAGGAACAGGCCCTTCGGCCCACAATGTCAGCGCTGAACATGATGCCAAGACCAATTGTTATCTGCCCACACATAACCCATATCCCTCTATTCCCTGCACATCCATGTGCTTATCCAAAGGCCTCTTGAAAGCCACTATCATATCTGCTTCCACCACCACCCCCGGCAACATGTTCCAGGCGCCCACTGCTCCCTATGTGTAAAAATACTTGCTCCGCACATCTCCTTTAAACTTTGCCCCTCTCACCTTAAAGCTCTTCTTTCCCTCGTCTACGCTCCACTCTCCTCCATCCACCCCGTTTGCCTCTATCCCTCCCTCCCATCCTCCTCTCCGTTCCTCTCTCCCTCTCCCATTCATCCTCCCTCATTCACCCAGTGAGTGCCCGGGTTGTTTAGTCTAGTTTAGAGATGCAGCGCAGAAACAGGCCCTTCGGCCCACCGGGTCCGTGCCGACCACCCAGCGATTCCCACACGCTCCACTATCCTGCGCACGCTAGTGACAATTTTACACTTACACCAAGCCAATTAACCTACAAACCTGTACGTCTTTGGGAGTGTGGGAGGAAACCGAAGACCACGGAGAAAACCCACGCGGGTCACGGGGAGAACGCACAAACTCCGCACAGGCAGCACCCGTAGTCGGGAACGAACCCGTGTCCCTGGCGCTGTAAGGCAGCAATAAGCTCAGATTCTGCACACCATCATGTTTCCGGTCCCCACTCCATCAGTCTGAAGAAGCGTCTTAACCCAAAACGTTATCTGTTCATTTCCCTGCACAGATGCTGCTTGACCCGCTGTGTTGTATTGCTCAAGATTCCAGCATCTGCAGTCTCTTGTGTCTCCAGGGTCCACATTATCTTTGGAGCAGGGATGGTGAGTGGGGGAAGTCCCTCAGGTCCCTATTAAATCTTTCCCTCTCACCTTAGACCCCTGTCCTCTGGTGCTCGATTCTCCGACCCTGACTTGCTCGTGACTTCGAGGTGACGTTTGACCTCTTGGTTTTGCAGCTGACCTCTGACCTTTCCAGCCAGTGCTTCCCAGTCAAACTCGGACCACGGTTTTTTTTTTGCTGCATTTTACCAGCTTCCCAATTCCCGCCCGGAGATGTCTATATAAATATTGTTAATAGCACTAACATAATGTTAAGTCAGATTTTACTGGGGTCTGTTATGTGCCCTTCAGATTTATTAGCTATAGGATTTGAAGTAAATTTTTATTAGTTTAAATGAAGCCTCACCACACTAACCCAATGCTCTTCATCTTTTTAACAGTGATCCCTTCCCTCTTCCGTGTCATCCTCTCTCCTCACCTCATAATGTTGCTGGATAAATCTTGCAGCGGGAAATATTTATTTGACTCACTGGCCAGTCGACGATCCCATAAATTATTGTGTTTTTTTTCCCCTTCCCGTGGAACCATAATCAACATTCGCTGCTACAAGCTAATGGTTTATTGACCAAATCTGGGTTAATTAGACCCATGGAGCTGGAGTCAGGGTAATGTATACAATGAAGAATCCATCCTCTTTTGCAGAGGATTTGGGTCTCTGGAAGGTTGTAATTTTTTTTTTTGATAAAAGCTCTTCTAAAATATAAAAATCGGTGTATTATTTGGTCAAGATATGTTATCTTTAGAATCAAAAATGCACTCTGTGTGATTCGACTGTATGTGGAGATTGACCCCCTGTGTTAGAACAAAGCAGCAATTTAAATATCCATTGTGAGCTTTCTATTAAAGTGAATTATTATCATTCTTTGTGCGATTGGTGATATTTTATGCTCACTTGACATTTTGTGAATAGAGTTTACCTGAAACCAATGCAATTCAATACAGGTTTTAACTGAATTAATCAGGCAGCTAATAAATTAAAGAGAGGAGAATGCTTGGGTCTGGGACGTAGCTAGGTGTCGATAATTCGGAGCACTCGGTTGACCTGAATCCTGAGCTGTTTCTGTGCTGCCTTTAACTACTTGCACCCGAGTCAATCACACTGATGCAGGGAATGTAATTGTGCGTAACCTTTTACAAGGATGTTGCCAGGACCCGAGGGCCTGAGCTATAAGGAGAGGTTGAGCAGGCAAGGACTTTGTTCCTTCGAGCGCAAGAGGACAAAGGGCGATCTTATGGAGGTGTGTAACATCATGACAGGAATAGTTTAGTTTAGTTTAACTTGGAGATACAGCGCGGAAACAGGCCCTTTGGCCGTCCAAAACTCACCAGGGACAATTTACATTTATACCCAGCCTGTTAACCTGCAATGTGTAGGAAGGAACTGCAGATGCTGGTTGAAACCGAAGATAGACACAAAAAGCTGGAGTAACTCAGCGGGACAGGCAGCGTCTCTAGAGACGGAGTGGAGTGATGGTTCACGCCAGGACCCTTCTTCAGACGTGAGCTGCTTGTACATTGAACAGCACTTTTCCATTTGAGTTGGTGAAGGCAAGGTTGGACCGGAATAGATCAATGGAGGGATACATAGAAACATAGAAAATAGGTGCAAGAGTAGGCCATTCAGCCCTTCGAGCCAGCATCACCATTCAATATGATCATTGCTGATCATCCAAAATCAGTACCCCGTTCCTGCTTTCTCCTCATATCAATTGATTCTGTTCGCCCTAAGGGCCACATCTAACTCTCTCTGGGCTGTAAGCTGCCCAAACAAAATATGAGATGCTGTTTCTCCAATTTGCATTTAGCCTCACTCTGACAATGGTGGAGGCCTAGGACAGAAGGGTCTATTGGGAATGGGAAGGAGAATTAAAGTGTTTAGCAAATGGGATATCAGGTAACCAAACGTAGACTGACCGATCGTTTCGCTGAACACCTTCGCTCAGCCCGCCTGAACCTATCTGATCTCCCGGTTGTTAAACATTTTAATTTGCCTTCCCATTCCCACACAGACCTTTCTGTCCAAGGTCTCCTCCATCCCTTCTCTCCAGAGATGCTGCCTGTCCTGCTGAGTTACTCCAGATTATTGTGTCTATCTTCTATTAACCTACAAACCTGTACGTCTTTGGAGTGTGGGAGGAATCCGAAGCTTCCCGGAGAAAATCCATGCAGACCAAGGGGAGAACGTACAAACTCCACACAGACAGCACCCCGTAGTCAGGATCGAACCCGAGCCTCTGGCGCTGTCAGGCAGCAACTCTACTGCTGTGCCACCATGCTGATTGGGTAAATTCACAGAGTCTTTTACCCAGAGTGGGGGAATCAAGAACCAGAGGGCATAGGTTTAAAGTGAGGAGGGACAGATTTAATAGGAACCTTCTTTACGCTAAGGGTGGTAGGTGTATGGAACGAGCTGCCGGAGGAGATAGTTGAGGCAGGTACCATCACAACGTTTAAAAAACATTTGGACGGGTACATGTTTAGGAAAGGTTTAGAGGGATATGGGCCAAACGGAAGCAGGTGGGATTAGTGTAGATGGGGCACGTTGGTCGGTGAGGGAAGTTGGGCTGAAGGACTCTACGAATCTACGACCTGCCTTGTAGTGAACTCCTGTTGATTTCTTGCTCCGTGCCATCTTGGATTACACAGCAGTAAATAACTATGGACAACGTGAAGGGTGGCTTTGTAGTGCCGGCTGCTGCAGCACAGATTGACCTGGGTTCAATCCTGACATCCGGTGCTCAATGTGTGGAGTTTGCACGTTCCCTGTGGGTTAATCACGTGTGTTTCCCCCGGTCGCTCCACTTTTCTCCCACATCCCAAAGACGTGCAAGCCCGGTAGGCTAACTGACCATTGTAGTTTGAACTGAGTGTTAGAATCTGGGGCAGGTGATGGGAATGTAAGGAAAAATGAAATGGGATTACTGCAGGTTTTGTGTGAATGGACGTGGGCCGGAGGGCCTGTTTCCATTTTCCCTGCTGTTTGACTCTTGGAGCCATACAACATGGAGGGGCCGGTGGTGGAGTGAGTCCGGTTCCTGGCCGTGCACATCTCTGAAGATCTATCCTGGGACCAACATATTGATGTGATCATAAAGAAAACTCATCAACAAGGGTGGTGCAGCGGTAGAGGTGCTGCCCTACAGCACTCACAGTGCCAGAGACCCGGGTTCGATCCTGACTACGAGCGCTGTCTGCGTGGAGTTTGTCCGTTCTCCCCGTGACCTGCGTGGGTTTTCTCCGAGATCTTCGGTTTCCTCCCACACTCCAAAGACGTTCAGGTTTGTAGGTTAATTGGCTTTGTGCAATGTAAAGTGGCCCTCGTCCGTGTAGGACAGTGTGCGTGTGTGGGGATGGATGGTTGGCGCGGCACGGTGGGCCAAAGGGTCTGTTTCCGTGCTGTACCTCTTAAACTAAAACTAAACGCTTCCACTTCCTGAGAAGATTGAGGGGATTCAGTAAACTTCTACAGGTGTGCGGAAGCGAGCATATTGACTGGTCGCATCACGGCCTGCTTCGGCAACTCGAACGCCAAAGAACGAAAGAGATTACAAAAAGCGGTGGGCATTGATTGCCCAGTCCATCACGGGTACTGACCTCTCCACCGTCGAAGGGATTTATTGGAGCCGCTGCCTCAAAATGGCAGCCAGCATCATCAGAGAGCCACACCATCCTGGCCACGCTCACATTCCACTCCTGCCATGGGGAAGAAGATGAAGGAGCCTGAAAACTGTAACGTCCAGGTTCACAAAAAGCTTCTTCCCAACAACAAGCAGCCTCCTGATCACTACAGACCCCAACAAAACTACAAACTACGAACTGTCATGGTTGAACGAGGGACTTTGGTTTGTTATTGCACAATTGTTGTATTTTTTAAAATTTATTGGACTTTGTTTATCATGTTATCTATTGGCCACTGTGTTTACGGACCTGCAAGTAAGAATTCCATTGTTCTGTGATCGAAACATAGGACAATGAAACACTCTTGATTCTTGACTCTGGAGAGCGAATGATTTTGGAGGTTGGGGTGATTAAGAGATCTTGCAAAGATGGTGCTGAGGTAAAAGATCACGAGTGCCAGCGACCAAAGGTCTACTGCGAGCTTTTATTTCTTATATCCCTGCGCCCAGATTTTATTAACTGCCTGCTCATGTAGCTCTAAGTGGAATTTTTGAGGGGTGAATAAAAAGCACCAAACGCAAAGAGATTTAAGGTAAAAGCTTTCTTCTGGCAAAGTGAAAAAGCTGACAATGGCTGTGGTTTCCTTAGAAACACTGGCAGTGAGAAAATTAAAACCAATACCCCATTAAATCTGAAGGACAGACAGCAAAACTAATTTGCATTTCAGTAATAAATAGTGTTTAGGTGCGATGCATAAATTTACCCCTTGAGTTTTTTTCACACACTTGCGGGTGATGCTGTTTCTTCTCAGCCCGAATTTTATTTAAGATAACCTCTGCCATTCTCACAAACAAAACTGACACAGAGAGGGATCACTGTTGTTCTAACCTTGCGCACGATCTAACAAACAGGAATACATTACTGACACCGAGCAGCCTGCAAATTCTGCGCAGAGCAGTGTGTTTCTCTGAACCATGATGACACCGGAGTCAACAAATTTGACTGTGAAGGCAACTTAGTGAAGTCCAAAGATTTGTGTCAACATTTAGACATTACTTTCGATTTCAGAGAGACAGTGGGGGAACAGGCCCTTTGGCCCACCGCATCCGTGTCCAGTGATCGCCCCATACACTTACATTATCGTACACGCTCGGGACAACTTTCCAATTTTTACCGAAGCCAACTAACTTACAAACCTGCACGTCTTTAGGATGTGTGAGGAAACCGGAGCACCCGGTGAAAACCCACGTGGTCACAGGGAGAACGTACAAACACTGTACAGACAGCGCCCGTAGTCGGGATCGAACCCGGGTCTCTGACGCTGCAAGGCAGCAACTCTGCCGCTGCGTCACCGTGCTGCCCTAAATGTTTGTTAAAATAAAAAGATTTATTTCATCATCTCTCGCAGCAAGCGTTTATATTTCACTGGTCTGTGTTGAAATTGTGATTGGTTTTAAAAGTCCAGAATTTATCAGCAATTAATAATTCAAATTGACAAACCGAGGGAGATAAATATATCTAATTATTTTTCATCCTGTCATTGGCGCGGCAGATCTCTGTTGACTCAGCTTTAGTTTAGTGTTAGAAATACAGCATTGAAACAGGCCCTTTCGGCCCACAGAGTCCGTGCCGACCATCGATTAACTAGTTCACACTGTTATCCCACTTTCTCACCCACTCCCTGCACACTAGGGGCAATTTCAGAGGCCAATTAACCTACAACCCTTTTGGGTCCTTGGGATGTGGCACCCAACGTGGAGAACATGCAAACTCCACATGGACAGCAACTCTGCGTGGGTCTCGGGGGCTGTGAGGCAGCAGTTCTGTCAGCTACCCCATTGTGCAGCCCAAGACTTGGTTTGCCTTGATTTCTTATTTGGGAATGTAAGCGAAACTCATTCTTCAATCAGTGCGGGAAGAATTTCTTCACGCTCAACCTTCTACCCTTAAGGATTATAAAACCCGGCTTGGTTTGAGTAAGTCTGCTGCTCTCCCCTCGCTCAGCAAGCTGAGAGGTTTGCTCAGCATCTTTAGCACTGCATTTGAACCAGGAAGGGTGTGTTTTATGCCAAAACAAAACTGGTGGACGGAGGAACTCAACGTGTCGGGCAGCATCTGATGCAGCCTGACCCTGTCTACAATTTATTATCATTGGCGGGGAAGCAAGGGAAAGGACTGCGTTAATTATTTCCATGTTACTGCCGGAACATAGAACATAGGACATTGAACAGCAAGGGAACAGGTCCTTCGGCCCACAAAGCCCACGGCGAACACCATGCCATGATAAACTAATCTCTCCTTGCACGTGACCCCTATCCCTCCATTCCCTGCATATCCATGTGCCTCCTAAATGCCACTACAGTATCAGCCTCCACCACCACCAGCCCTGGCAGCACGTTCCAGGCACTCACTACCCTCTATGTAAAAAAACATGCTTGGACTCAGGAGGCACGGTGGTGCAGGGGTAGAGTCGCTGCTTTACAGCGCTTACAGCGCCAGAGACCCGGGTTCGATCCCGACTACGGGTGCTGCCTGTATGGAGTTTGTACGTTCTCCCCGTGACCTGCGAGGGTTTTCTCCGAGATCTTCGTTTGTAGGTTAATTGGCTTGGGTTTGTACACTTGGTATAAGTGTAAATTGTCCCTAGTGTGTGTAGGCTTGTGTTAGTGTGCAGGGATCGCTGGTCGGCACGGACCCGGTGGGCCAAAGGGCCTGTTTCCGCGCTGTATCTCTAAACTAATCAAAACATTTCCTTTAACCTGTGCCCCTCTCCCCTTAAACCTTTGCCTTTAGACTTAGACTTTAGACTTTAGCCGATAGAGATACCGATGCCCTCTAATCTATGATATTTCCACTCTGGGAAAAAGATTCTGGATGTCTACCCTATCTGGGCCTCTCATAATGTTATATTTTATCTACTTCTATCAGGGCTGCGTGGTGTGTTGATGAGCCCCGCTGTGCTCCATGTTACCTGCACGACCAGGCAAGTTGGTGCTGCAGTTCAGCTTCTGGTTTCAATGCTGTGTAGGATGGAACGACAGATGCCGGTTTATACTGAAGATAGACACACAGCGCTGGAGTAACTCAGCGGGTCAGGCAGCATCTCTGGAGAAAAAACACAAGGTGGTAAAGAAGGCCTTTCCAAGCTTGGCTTCTTTGGTCAGTGCGATGAGTTGGAACATGAGTTTCAACTCTACGTAGAACAGGACAGGACAAGGACAGGCCCTTCAGCCCACCATGTCTGTGCTGGCCTGATGCCAAGACCAACTCTTATCTGCCTGCACATAAACCACATGCCTCCATTACTTGTATACCCATGTGCCTATCCAGAAGCCTCATAGATGCCATATTGTGAATGGACCACACTTGGGGCATTGCACATGGTTCTGGCTGCCCAGCTATAGGAAGGCTGTCTTTAAGTTGGAGATGGGTGGAGAAAAGATTTGTAAAATGTTACTGGGATGGAGGCTTTTTTTTACTGGAGTGCAGGAGGTTGAGATTGAGGGGTGATCTTCAAGAGGCGTATAAAATCACAAGGGGCGTGGATAAGGTGATGGTAACAGTTGTATTCTGAGAGTCGGCGAGACTAAAGCTAGACGGTATAGATTTATGGGCATAGAGAGGGAAGAGATTTAAAGGGACCTCAGGGACACCTTTTTCCCACAGAGTGTGCTGTATGCGTAGAATGAGCTGCCAGAGGAAGCTCTGAGGTGGGTACAATTATAGAAGCCATTTGTACAGGTTCATGGATAGGAAAGGTTTAGAGAGATATGGTCCAAAGACATGTGTGTGGGACCAGCTCAGATAGATATCCTGGTCAGCATGGATTATTTGGGCTGAATGGCCCGTCTCTTTCGTTTAGTTTAGAGGTACAACATGGAAACAGGCCCTTCGGCCCACCAAGTCCGCGCCAGCCAGCGATCGCCCGTACACGTGTTCTGTCGTGCACTCCAGGGACAATTTACAGAAGACAACTAACCTACAGACCCGTACGTCTTTGGAATGTGGGCGGAAACCGGAGCAAACCCACGCGGTCACAGGGAGAACGCACAAACTCCGTACAGACAGCAACCGTAGTGAGGATCGAACTCAGGTCCCTGGCGCTCTAACGCAGCAGTTCTACCGCTGCGCCGCCCTACGCTGTATATCCGTGCTGCATAACTCAAGGGCTCGTCGACTAATTTGGAAAAAAGGATTTAAAAATGCATGGGATAATTTGTGTAAAGTCAGAGTAAATCATATCATCCATAACCCAGGTGCCCAGAGTGAAATATATAATTGATGCCGTAATGTAAATGTATTTGAGTGTGTCTAGTTAATAGGCGTTCTGGTCCAGGCCAGCAAGAGGGAGGGGGTTTCAGGGCTTGTGTCCCTCTGTTGCTCTTTGGCAGATGCCATGATGGTCACTGCCCAAGGAAGGTTGTGTTTGCACCCTGCATGATGCGAGAAAATTAATAACAGATCAAACCTCAGTCTTCACTTTTGACTATTGTCTGCTGGGATGTCACAACCTGGTGGCGAGGTCAATTGTTCCTGACTTCGGGCAGGACCGAAATAATGTTTTTAATTTCAAAAATAATAGATGAAAGAACATTTAAAAAATAAGGTCACAATCCCCAGAGTGCATCAGCACGGTGGCGCAGCAGTAGAGCCAGGGACACAGGTTCGATCCTGACGACGGGTGCTGTCTGTGTGGTGTTTTCACGTTCTCCCTGTTGCCTCCCACATCCTAAGGAAGTGCAGGCTTGTAGGTTAATTGGCCCTCTGTAAATGGTCCCTAATGTTTAGGATAGTGCTAGTGTAGTGGGTGATCGCTGGTTGGCACGGACTTGGTGGGCACTGTTTCCGCAGTGGTGTAGGAGCTCTGGTGAGACCACATCTGGAGTATTGTGTGCAGTTTTGGTCCCCTAATTTGAGGAAGGACATCCTTGTGATTGAGGCAGTGCAGCGTAGGTTCACGAGATTGATCCCTGGGATGGCGGGACTGTCATATCAGGAAAGATTGAATAGAGTGTTAACGAAGAAACTGCAGATGCTGAGAATCGAGGTACACAAAGGCTGGGAAACTCAGCGTGTGCAGCAGCATCTAAGGAGCGAAGGAGATAGGCGACGTTCGGGTCGAGACCCTTCTTCAGACTTGAATAGACTAGGCTTGTATTCACTAGAGTTTAGAAGGATGAGAGGGGATCTTATAGAAACAGATAAAAGTATAAAAGGACTGGACAAGCTAGATGCAGGAAAAATGTTCCCAATGTTGGGCGAGTCCAGATCCAGGGGCCACAGTCTTAGAATAAAGGGGAGGTCATTTAAGACTGAGGTGAGAAAAAACGTTTTCACCCAGAGAGTTGTGGATTTATGGAATTCCCTGACACAGAGGGCAGTGGAGGCCAAGTCACTGGATGGATTTAAGAGAGAGTTAGATAGAGCTCTTGGGGCAAGTGGAGTCAAGGGATATGGGGAGAAGGCAGGCACGAGTTATTGACAGGGGCCGATCAACCATGATCACAATGAATGGCGGTGCTGGCTCGAAGGGCCGAATGGCCTCCTCCTGCACCTATTTTCTGTTTCTAAGTTTCCACGCCATTGTTCTAAATGAATAAACTGAACTAAAACAGCTGCAAAATAGACTTGAATAAACATTATTGTCTTTATTTGTTCTGGCCTTTTCCTACCTCCAGATCCCCCCCCCCCCCCCCCCCCCCCCACCCCTCTACTTTCAGTCTGAAGAAGGTATTCGACCCGAAACATCACCTGTTGCTTTTATCAGAGATTCTTGCTGACCCGCTGAGTTACTCCAGCACTTTGCCTCTATCTTCGATATAAGCCAGAATCTGCAGTTCCTTCCCACACATGCGAAACAGGTTGATTGCAGCATTCATCTTAAACCTGGACATGAGAGGAACATTACGAGATATTGTTGCATTTCTTCTGTGAGCAGCATTGATGATACAAGTAAACAGAGATCCATTCTAATTAGTGCGGTGGGAGCCTCAACATATAGTTTTAATGAGAGCCATGCTGAGCCCTAGGAGACCTGGCCATAAAAAATTTAAGGAATTTAAGGATTTATTGAAGGATCGCTTTAACCCAAAGCCTTGAGATTATTGTAAAGGTTTAGCTTTGACTCATAAGATCATAGGTTCCTGAGACATAAAAGCAGAATTAGGCTATTCAGCCCATCGAGTCTGCTCCGCCATTCAACCAGAACCACTACCAGAGAGCACTGCTGAACTACCATCTACCTTTTTGATGACCCTTGGACTATCCTTGATCGGACTTTGCTGGCTTTACCTTGCACTGAATGTTATTCCCTTATTATGTATCTGTACACGGTGGGTGGATCGATTGTAATCATGTCTTGTCTTTCTGCTGACTGGTTAGCACGCAGCACAAGATTTTCACTGTACCTCGGTACACCTGACAATAAACTAAACTGAACTTCAAGGAGCCACTAGGAGGTAGTGACCATAATATGATGTTTCAATCTACGCCGTGAGGGAGGAGCAGGCCAAAGTTGACTGGAAAGATACCACCCTAGCAGGAGACAGTGGAACAGCAACGGTATTCTGGGAATAATGATCAGTTCATCCCAAAGAGGAAGTAAGATTCCACCTAGGATTGGGCAATGTTTAAAGAGCAACAGAAGATAACTAAAAAAGGCAATACGGGGAGAAAAGATGAGGTACAAAAGTTAAACTAGCCAAGAATATAAAGGAGGATAGTAAAAGCTTCAAGACCAAAGAGTCAAGTCAAAGTCAAAAGAGTTTATTGTATATGTTAATTATTCTTTCTTTGCATAGCACAACAGAACATAGTAATTGGTTATATACGTAATACACACAGTGCAAATATGGAGGGGTATTAATGCTCGGAGTTTTGTCAGAGCCAGGTTTAATAGCCGATGGCGGTGGGGAAGTAGATTCCTGAACGGATGTTGCAGTTCTCAGGTTCCTGTGAAGGTAGCAGGGAAAAGTGTGTGGCCATCCTTGATGAGGCCATTTGAGGCAGTGACTGCGGTAAATCCCCTCAATGGAAGAAGGTCAGAGCCGATGATGGACTGGGCAGTGTTTACTACTTTTTGTAGTCTTTTCCGCTGGGCGCTCAAGTTACCGAACCAAGCCATGATGCAACCGGTCCAGCAAGCTCTCTACTGTGCACCTGTAGAAGTTAGAGAGAGTCCTCCTTGACAGACCGACTCTCCATAATCTTCTCAGAAGTAGAGGCGCTGATGAGCTTTCTTAATAATTGGCATCAGGTTCTCGGACCAGATGTGCACAGCCCAGGAATATGAAGCTCTTGACCCTTTCAAACCATCGACCCGTTGATATAAACAGGACGGTCCCCATCCTACTCCTTCCAAAGTCCACAATCAGTTCCTTTTGCTGGTGTTGAGAGACAGGTTATGTCTGCACCATATGGGATCTCTCTTCATACTCTGACTCGGTGATACGTCCCACAACAGTGGTGTCGTCAGCGCACTATGACCGGCTACGCAGTCATGAGTATAGATTGAGTACAGCAGGGGGCTGAGCACGTAGCCTGAGGTGCTCCCGTGCTGATTGTTATCGAGTCTGACACATTTCCACAATACTGTGTCTGTGGATGAGAAGTCAAGATCCAATAGAGGGATGCGCAGAGACCCAGTTCTGCGAGTTTGTAACCCAAATGCCGAGCTGTAGTCAATGACAGCTGGCAAAATGTCCAAGTGGTCCAGAGCGAGTGGAGGGCCAGCAAGATCGCGTCCACCGTTGAGGTAAGCGAACTGCAGTGGTCCAGGTTTTTGTCGAGGTAGGAGTTGATTTGCGCCATGATCAACCTCTCGAAGCACTTCATCACCACAGGCTAGTGCCACAAGTCATTGAGGCACGTCCACACCGTATTATTGATGCCCAGCAGGGGTGGGAACCTCAGACCTCAGAAGTCACAGGTTGAAAATGTCCGTAAAAACTCCACCAGTTGGTCCGCACAGAACATGACCAGGTATGCCATCAGTCCAGACGCTTTCGAGTGTTCACCCCTCTGAAGGATTTTCCTGGCGTCGGCCTCTGTGACTGAGACTGAATAATGGGGGGGGCTCGGGAAGGCCACATCGATGTTGTCCCTATCAAAGCGTGTGTAAAACGCATTGAGCTCGTCAGGGAGTGATGTATCGCCGACATTCGATCTACCTCCTGGTTTTTGCCTTATAGAGGTGATTGCATTCAATCCCGCCACAGCTGCCGAACCTCTGTCTCATCCTCCAGCTTGGAGCAGAAGTCCTTTTGATAGACCAAATCTGGACTTCGTGTAGACCACTGTATCATCAGACATGAATGCCCGTGGTCTGGTCTACAGAAGAGTGCGGATCTCGCAGCTCACCCAAGGTTTCTGATTTGGGAAACACTCGAAGGTTTTTGTAGGGATGCAGTCCTCCACACATTTCTTAATAAAGTCTGTAACGACTGTGGTGTATTCGTTCAAGTCCATTGCCAAGTCCTTGAACATTGCCCAGTCTACAGACTTCAAACTGTCCATTTTCTCTGCCCCCCCCGCCCCCCCGAATACTGTTCCACCTCTGGGGGTGCGCTCCTTTAATTGCTGCCTGTAGGCAGGGAGAAGCAGCCGCGCGCCAAGCAGGCGCATTGATACGCAGCGTCTCAACTTCTACCGAAGTGAGGGGCGAGGGATAGAGCTCCTTGAGTGTAGAGTGGTGAGGGTGTTGGTCCTCTGTGGCAGCAGGAGACATGTTGGTGGAAGTTAGGGAGCGATTTCTTGAGGTTTGCCTTATTGAAGTCCCCAGCAATGGTGGAAGTTGGACCCTTGAAGACTGAAAAGGGTGAATTTATTATGGGGCACAAGGAAACGGCAGATGAGTTAAACAGGTACTTTGGATCCGTCTTCACTAAGGAGGACACAAACAATATTCCTGATATAGTAGCCAGAGGATCTGGGGTGACGGAGGAACTGAAGGAAATCCACATTAGACAGGCAATGGTGTTGGAACTGAAGGCTGAAAAATCCCCAGGGCCTGATGGTCTACGGCGGAGGCGTATGGAGTTGTGCGGGGCTGGTCCCGACATCGCGCGGGGCTCCGAAAATCTTGCACTGTCCGAAAATCCCGCGCGCCAACGGCCTGTCGGCCCGCAGGCGCATTGAGGGCGTACGCAGCGTCTCGACATCGTACGCAGCGTCTTGATGGCGTACGCCTAGCGCGTGGCATTGCGTGATGATGTCACCGCCCGGCGTGCCGTTGCTTGATGACGTCACCGCCCGACGCCGTGCGGAATTGGATTGAGACGTCCAAATTCAGATTTTCATCCCGCCTCCTGCCCAGCTGATTGGTGAGTGAATGATGTCGGGACCAGCCCTGCACAACTCCAGACACCTCCACGGTTCGCTTTTCATCTAAACATTTCCAATGTTTCTGTAGATTCAGGATCAGTTCCTGTGGATGTGGGAGGGTAGTTAATGTTATCCCACTTTTAAGAAAGGCAAGAGAGAAAATTATACACCAGTTAGCTTGATATCAGTGGTGGAGAAGATGCTGGAGTCAACTTTTCACAAAAGTATCATGAATAGCGGCACATTTAATATAGCAGTAACAGCATCGGTCCGAGTCAGCATGGATTTACGAAGGGGAAATCACACTTGACTAATCTTCTTGAATTTTTTGAGGATGTAACTAAGAAAATGGACAAGGGAGAGCCAGTGGATGTAGTGTACCTTGACTTTCAGAAAGCATTTGATAAGGTCCCACATGGGAGATCTGGGACAAAATTAGGGCACCTGGTATTGGGGGTAGAGTGCTGACATGGATAGAGAAGTGGTTGGCAGACACGAAACAAAGAATAAGGATTAACGGGTCCCTTTCAGAATGGCAGGCAGTGACTAGTGGGGTACCACAAGGCTCGGTGCTGGGACGGCAGCTATTTACAACATATATTAATGATTTGGATGAAGGGATTCAAAGAAACATTAGGAAATTTGCAGATGACACAAACTGGCTGGCAGTGTGAACTGAGAGGAGGATGCTGTGAGAATGCAGGGTGATTTGGACAGGTTGGGTGACTGGGCAGATGCATGGCAGATGAAGTTTTATGTGGATAAATGTGAGGTTATCCACTTTGGTAGCAAAAACAGGAAGGCAGATTATTATCTAAAAGGTGTCAAGTTGGGAAAAGGGAAAGTACAATGGGATCTAGGGGTCCTTGTTCATCAGTTAATGAAAGTAAGCATGCAGGTACAGCAGGTAGTGAAGAAAGCGAATGGCATGTTGGCCTTTATAACAAGAGGAGTGGAGTAAAGGAGCAAAGAGGTCCTTCTGCAGTTGTATAGGGCCCTAGTGAGACCTCAACTGGAGTATTGTGTGCAGTTTTGTTCTCCAAATTTGAAGAAGGACAATCTTGCTATTGAGGGAGTGCAGCGTAGGTTCACAAGGTTAATTCCCGGGATGGCGGGACTTTCATATGCTGAGAGAATGGAGCAACTGGAGTTGTATACTCTGGAATTTAGAAGGATGAGGGGGAATCTTATTAAAACATATAAGATTATTAAGGGATTGGACTTGCTAGAGGCTGGAAACATGTTCCCAATGTTGGGGGAGTCCAGAACCAGGGGCTACAGTTTAAGAATAAGGGGTAAGCCATTTAGAACGGAGATGAGGAAACACTTTTTCGCACAGAGAGTTGTGCGTCTGTGAAATTCTCTGCCTTAGTGGAGGCCGGTTCTCTGGAAACTTTCAAGAGAGAGGTAGATAGGGCTCTTAAAGATAGCGGAGTCAGGAGATATGGGGAGAAGGCAGGAACAGTGCACTGATTGTGGATGATCAGCCATGATCGCATTGAATGGCGGTGCTGGCTTGAAGGGCCGAATGGTCTACTCCTGCACCTATTGTCTATTGTCTATTGTCTATCACGAGTGCTCCGGTTTCCATAAGGATCGTAAGACATAGGAGCAGGATTAGGCCATTCGGTTCGAGTCTCTGCCGTACGATCATGGTGGACCTATTTCCCCTCTCAACCGCATTCTCCTGCCTTCTTCCCGTAACCATTGACACCCTTACTAATCAAGAACCTATCATTCTCTGCTTGAAATATACCCAATGACTTGGCCTCCACAGCTGTCTGTGGCATCGAATTCCAATGATCCCCTACCCTCTGGCTGAAGAAATTCCTTCTCATCTCCTTTCTAAAGGTGTGTCTTTTTATTCTGAGGCCGTGCCTCTGGTCCTCCTCACATCCACTCCATCCACGCCTTCCATCATTCGGTCAGTTGCGTCGAGAATTTTACGTGCAAAAAATCTGGAGAGGTTTGCCTATTTAACACATTTTTTGCATGCAATTTGAAGTTAAGGAAAAAAAACCCTGCAGTACACGTGCTTTAATGATTTGGCGATGGCAATGGGCGGCATTGCTTCACTGGCGTTGCAGAAGAATGGAGACTTGAAAACTGCATGCCGAGTGTTTTAGAGAGAGTCACATGCGTGTGTTAGCGAGTCACACTAGTGTGTTAGAGAGTCACAGGGGTATGTTAGAGAGTCCACCGGGTGTGTTAGAGAGTTCATAAGTTCATACGTTATAGGAGCAGAATTAGGCCATTCGGCCCATTAAGTCTACGACATTCAATCGTGGCTGATCTATCTTTCCCTCGCAACCCCATTCTCCTGCCTTCTCCCCGTAACCCCCCATACTCGCACTAATCAAGAATCTGTCAATGCCCACCTTAAAAACACCCAATGGCGTGGCCTCCACAGCCGTCTATGACAATGAATTCCACAGATTCACCAACCTCTGATGAAAGAAATTCCTCCTCATCTCCTTTCTTAAGGTACGTCCTTTTATTCTGAGGCTGTCACCTCTGGTCCTAGACTCTCCCACTAGTGGAAACATCCTCTCCACATCCACTCTTATTTCACTATTCGGTAAGTTTCAATGAGGTCCCCCCCTCATCCTTCTGAATTCCAGCGAGTACAGGCCTAATGCCTTCAAACGCTCATCTTATGGGAGTTGGATTCACGGGAGGTGGTCTTGGAGGAGAGGATGTTCCTCAGAGCTGCGGAGCATCCTGGACAATACAGCTCACCCCCTCCATGACACACTGGTCAACCTGAGGAGCACCTTCAGCAACAGACTGGATACACCAAGATGCAGCACAGAACGCCACAGGAGATCCTTCTTCCCTGTGGCTATCAAACTGTACAACTCCTCCCCCCTCAGTCATGGGGTAGACTGAAACTGAGACTGACTACACTCCTCCCCCCCCCCCCCCCCCCCCCCCCCCCCCAATCTTTGCACATCCCCAATCCTCTCCACTCGTCACTTTAATTCCATGTTTCATGTATCTTGTCTTTTGACTGTTGGCAGATCGATCTCCCTCCTGGGTTAAATAAAGTTCCATTGTATCGTATCGCATGTTAACTACGAGAGTCACACGCGGGTGTTAGAGAGAGAGTGACACGCGGTGTGCCTGAGCAGAGGCAGCGGTGGGGAGGTGGATAATTGGCCTCCTTGATCCATTTGCCAATCTCCACCGCAGTATAGCGAGGCCGTGAGTATTAAACCCCGGACCTGAGTCCACTAAATATGATTCGCAGATTGAAAGTCATTCACTCCGTGCAATTTAATCAACTCTCTTTGTCGTTTGAGGAAACCTCCGTTGTCCTCTGCACGTGTTGAGTTGGTTTCATCAAGGGTAGCACGTGAGGTTCAGGCTGGACAATGGGTGTAAGCTCGCTGTGTGTTCCCCTGACGGAATCATTCTGACCTGGAAACGTATTGAACGGGTGCCATGAACTGGCTTGTTTTAATATCTGACTGAGCAAGTTTATGGCAGAGCTTGGGAATACTTTTAACTGCTCCCCAGGCTCCTGTTTAACTTAATACTGCAGCACGTTGCAGTTTGGAAAACAGTGGGGTTGCAATAGGTAGTCCAGCCTTGCCAGTGAGAGCAGTGGGAGGGAGGGTGTGGGTGGGGGGGGGGTGGGGGGGGGGGGGTGGTATTTGTAAGCAGTCTGCAGAGTGCTGGAGTAGTGCCGCCCTCTCATGGTTGTCTCCGCGGGGTCTCTGGGGGAGGCCTTCAATGAGTCATTCCCAGCTGAAGATAGACACAAAATGCTGGAGTAACTCAACGGGTCAGGCAGCATCTCTGGAGAAAAGAAATAGGTGATGTTTCGTGTCTGAGGAAGGGTCTTGACCCAAAACGTCACCTATTCCTTTTCTCCAGAGATGCTGCCTGACCCGTTGAGTTACTCCAGCTTTTTGTGTCTATCTTCGCTTTAAGCCAGCATCCGCAGCTCTTTCCTACACGTTTCTTCCAAGTTGATCATCCGGTGTCGTGTACGAGAGCGGTATAGTTATTCTGGAGAAAGGCACAAAGTGCTGGAGGAACTCTGAGGGTCCGGCAGCATCTCTGGAGAACAAGGATGGGTGACCTTTCGGTTCATTGACAGGGTCCGAAGACGGGCTCCCACCCGAAACGTCCCACAAAGATGTTCCCACTGGTGGGAGAGTCCAGGACCAGAGGTCAGAGCCTCAGAATTAAAGGGCGCTCTTTTAGAAAGAAGGTGAGGAGCCTTCTTTAGCCAGAGGGTAGTTACTCTGTGGGACTCATTGTCACAGAGGGCTGTGGAGGCCAAGTCAGTGGATAGATTTTTAAGGCAGTGATAGACAAATTGTTGATTAGAACAGGTGCCAAGGGTTATGAATGTATAATGAATGAACGAATGAATACATTTATTGGCCAAGTATTCACATACAAGGAATTTGCCTTGGTGCTCCGCCCGCAAGTGGCAACATGACATACAGTGACAATTAAGAATGATACATAAAACATTAAACATTAATAATAAAACATTATCGATTAAGCATGTGAATTAAATAAAATACCAGAGCAAAAGGAGGCGACAGATTTTTGGTTATTGAGTAGAGCTACTGCTCGTGGGGAAAAAAGCTGTTTTTATGTCTGGCTGTGGCAGCTTTGACAGTCCGGAGTCGCCTTCCAGAGGGAAGTGATTCAAAGAGTTTGTGGCCAGGGTGAGAGGGGTCAGAGATGATCTTACCCGCTCGCTTCCTGGCCCTTGCAGTGTACAGTTCGTCAAAGGTAGGGAAGGTTGTAGCCAATAACCTTCTCAGCTGATCGGACGATTCGCTGCAGCCTCCGGGTGTCGTGCTACGGGGAGAAGGCAGGAAAACGGGATTAGGTGGCAGAGATCAGCCATGAGTGAATGGCGGAGTAGACTCGATGGGCCAAATGGCCTAATTCTACTCCTATAACTTGTTAACTTGTGAACATGCTGCGGGGGTGGGGGGGATGGTAGCGGAGGCTGATACCAGAGTGCCGTTTAAGAGGCTTTTAAATGTGGATATGCAGGGAATGGAGGGGAATGGGTTAAGTGCAGGTAGAGGAAATGTGTTTATCTTGGCATCGTGTTCAGCACTGACATTGAGGGTCAAAGAGCTGACCCTTTGCTGTTCTATGTTCTTAGAATGTCTAACACATCTTACAACTGGCAATGTCCAGATTGCTGCTGCTGCTGTGTGATCTACTGTTGCACACTCTGGGACGTAAGTATGATTTTGCTTGCCTGGAGTAAGATTTGTACTGAACGGTATGCTAAAAAGGAATTACAGTGGTGAGTTCAGTTTAGACAGAAACAGGACCTTCGGCCCCTCGAGTCCGCGCCAACCAGCGACCTACGCAATCCCCGCGCACCAACACTATCCTATGCACACGAGGGAAAAATTACAATTTTACCAAGCCAATTAGCCTACAGCAGCTTTGGAGGTGGTAAACACAAGAAAACATCTCCCACTTCAAGGCTGGCCCAAGGCAACGTGACCCTCCTCTTGCCTCCACCCCGCCCCACCCCCGCCTCCACCCGCCCCGCCCCGCCCCGCCCCGCCCCACTCCACTCCGCCCCAATCCACCCCGCCCCACTCCACCGTCCTGCCCCGCCCGCCCCGCCCCCGCCCCGCCCCGCCCCACCCCGTCCTGCCCCGCCCCACCCCCCGCATCGCCCCACCCCGCCCCGCTCCACCTGCCCACCCCGACCTGCCCCCCCCACCCCGCTCCACCCCGCCCGCCCCACCCCGTCCTGCCCCGCCCCACTCCGCATCGCCCCACCCCGCCCCGCTCCACCCTGCCCCACCCCGACCTGCCCCGCCCCACCCCGCTCCAACCCACCCCCCGCTCCACCCGCCCCGCCCCCACCCCGCCCCACTCCACCCCGCCCTGCCCCGCACCCACCCCGCATCGCCCCGCCACGCACGCCCCGCCCCGCATCGCCCCGCCCGCTCCACCCCACCCCCCACCCCGCCCCGCCCCACCCCGCCCCGCCCCGCATCGCCCCGCCCCGCTCCACCCCACCCCACCACCGCCCCGCATCGCCCCGCCCCGCATCGTCCCGCCCTGCCCCGCTCCACCCACACCACCCCGCCCCGCCCCACCCCGCCCCGCCCCGCATCGCCCCGCCCCGCTCCACCCCACCCCGCCCCGCATCGCCCCGCCCCGCATCGCCCCGCCCTGCCCGCTCCACCCCACCCCACCCCGCCCCGCCCCCCCCACCCCGCCCCGCCCCACCCCGCCCCGCCCCGCATCGCCCCGCCCCGCTCCACCCCCACCCCGCCCCACCCCGCATCGCCCCGCTCCACCCCACCCCGCCCCGCATCGCCCCGCCCCGCATCGCCCGCCCTGCCCGCTCCACCCCACCCCACCCCGCCCCGCCCCACCCCACCCCGCCCCGCCCCGCCCCACCCCACCCCGCCCCGCCCCACCCCGCCCCCGCGCCGCATCGCCCCGCCCCGCTCCACCCCACCCCGCCCCACCCCGCATCGCCCCGCTCCACCCCACCCCACCCCGCATCGCCCCTCCCCACCCCACCCCACCCCGCATCGCCCCGCCCCACTCCACCCCACCCCGCCCTGCCCCGCCCCACTCCGCCCCGCCCCACCCCCGCCCCACCCCGCATCGCCCGCTCCACCCCACCCCACCCCGCATCGCCCCGCTCCACCCCACCCCACCCGACCCACCCCACCCCGCCCCACCCCGCCTCGCCCCACCCATCGCCACCCCACCCCGCCCTGCCCCGCCCCACACACACCCCGCCCTGCCCCGACCCACCCCACCCCGCCCTGCCCCGCCCCACCCCGCCTCGCCCCACCCATCGCCACCCCCACCCCGCCCTGCCCCGCCCCACCACACCCCGCCCTGCCCCGCCCGCCCTCGCCCCACCCCTCCCCACCACACCCCGCCCTGCCCCGCCCTGCCCCGCCCCGCCACACCCCCGCCCTGCCCCGCCCTGCCCCGCCCCGCCCTCGCCCCACCCCCCTCCCCTCCCCACCCCGCCCCACCCCACCCCGCCCCACCCCGCCCTGCCCCGCCCCACCCCTCCGCACCACACCCCGCCCTGCCCCGCCCACCCCGCCCTGCCCCGCCTCGCTCCGCCCCACCCGCCCCACCCCGCCTCGCCCCGCCCCGCCCCGCCCCACCCCCGACCCACCCAGACCCACCCCACCCCGCCCCCCCACCCCGCCCTGCCCCGCCTCGCCCCGCCCCACCCCACCCCACCCCACCTCGCCCCACCCCATCCCACCCCACCCCACCCCACCTCGCCCCACCCCACGCCACCCCACCCCACCCCACCCCGCCCCCCACCCCGCCCCACCCCACCCCGCCCCACCCCGCCCCACCCCACCCCCGCCCCACCCCACCCCGCCCCACCCCGCCCACCCCACCCCACCCCACCCCGCCCTGCCCCGCCCCGCCCCGCGGCTTTGGACAGGGACTGGCTGCAACTTTATCTTAGCAGTTTAATAAAGAGAAATCTGCACCAGATTAATGACCAAAGAGCAAGATTTTATATGAACCGTTCATTGTCATCTTTGTTTTTAATTTATTTTACTTCAAAATTTAGACTATTACAGTAGGTTCAGCTTTCACACTTTAATTTCTTCTTAAATATAAGCAACGGGTCTCGTCCAGTTACAAAATGGAGGCTACTTTATTGACTGCCATATGCAAACAACACAAGTGAGTGGTCAGAGTTTAGCTCTCGGGCCTAGTGTACACACACGCATTCTTTTGAGCTTTTGAGCATCACGGCACGGTTTTGTAACAGCTCCATCCACATTGCAGAGTATTGTGGACACCGCCCAGACCATCACGCAAAGCAACCTCCCTTCCGTTGACTCCATCTACACCTTACGCTGCCTCGGCAAGGCCAGCAGCATCATCAAGGACCAGTCTCACCCCGGTCACTCCCTCTTCTCCCCTCTACCATCAGGCAAGGGGTACAGAAGTGTGAAAACGCACGCCTCCAGATTCAGGGACAGTTTTTCCCAGCTGCTATCAGGCAACTGAACCAACCTACCAACAACTGGAGAGAGGCCCTGAGCTACTATCTACCCCATTGGAGACCCTCAGACTATCTTTAATCGCATTTTACTGGACTTTATCTTGCACTAAATGTTATTCATTTTATCCTGTATCTGTTCATTGCAGACGGTTTGATAGTAATCATGTGTAGACTTTCTGCTGACAGGTCAGCCAGCAACAAAAGTTTATCACTATACCTCGGCACACGTGACAATAAACTAAACTAAACTAAACAGTGTACCTATCAACATTTGGGCTGAGGTTTTCTTCCATTTAGGTTTAGTTTAGTTTAGAGATACAGCGCAGAAACAGGCCCTTCGGCCCACCGAGTCCCTGCCAACCAGCGATCTCCGCACACTAGCACCATCCTACACGCCAGGGATAATTTCCATTTTTACAGAAGCCAATTAACCTAGAAACCTGTACGCCTTTGGAGTGTGGGAGGAAACCTGAGCACCCAGAGAAAACCCACGCGGTCACAGGAGAAGGTACAAACACCGTAGTCAGGATGGAACCTGTGAGGCAGTAACTCTGCCGCTGCGCCACCGTGCCACCTGCCTGTACACTCAGCGTACGGAAGCTAGATTTGGAGATTGCCTGGGAGATCTCTCTCTATCCTTCATGCACGTGACACCCTCCGAAGGCGATCCCTCTGGCCCTCTGGGCCCAGGGGTACATTGGCCGGCTCTGCTTCAGATGGCGCGGAGTAGCCCAGCTGTTCCACGCAGCCCTAGCTCTTGATAAGCCCGCGCGCTATCAGAAGAGACACCTCATATTCTCTGGATGCCTCTAATAAGCAAGACAAATAACCTGCTGACAAGTCATTTCTCTCGGGTTATAAACAGCCTATCCGATTTATTAAGAAGTTCCATTGAACACAAAACCAGAATAAGGAGCGTGGATTTTACTGGATTGTAAAACTTATTTAATCAAAGCTGCTTTTGCAAAACTGAGCGAAACAAGAAGTGCAGCTGAAAGTCCCTGCGAGTCTCTGGTGTCGCCGTTATAATGTGGCATTGTTATGGCAAATTGAGCATTTATGAAGATTCCCCCAGCTCCCCATTTATTACACACCCACTGGAACCTGTGTTCAGCCTGGATGTGTGGAGAAAGCTACAGCCTTGTAGACGTGCCGTTTAAGAGGCCTTTAGATCACATGCATCACAGCTTGGTTTGGGAACATCTCCATCCAAGAGAGCAGAGTATTGTGGACGCAGCCCAGATCATCGCGCAAACTAACCTCCCTTCCATTGAGTCCATCTACACCTCGCGCTGCCTCGGCAAGGCCAGCAGCATCATCAAGGACCAGTCGCACCCCGGACACTCCCTCTTCTCCCCTCTCCCATCAGGCAAGGGGTACAGAAGTGTGAAAACTCACACCCCCAGAATCAGGGACAGTTTCATCCCAGCTGTTATCAGGCAACTGAACCAACCTATCAACAACTAGAGAGTAGTCCTGAACTGCTATCTACCTCATTGGTGACTCTCAGAGTATCTTTGATCGCACTTTACTGGGTTTATCTTGCACTCAATTTTATTTTCTTTATCCTGTGGATGGCCTGATTGTAATCAAGTGAAGTCTTTCTGCTGACTGGAGAGCACGCTCAATAGCTTTTCACTGTACCTCAGTACACAAGAGTAAATCTAAAACTATCTGCACTATCACTCACAACATGCTTTGGGTGGAGTTCCTGTATTATTACACCTGTTGTCAGTCAAGATGGCGGCGGGGGGGGGGGGGGGGGGGGGGGGGGGGGGGGGGGGGGGGGGGGGGGGGGTGGGGGTGGGGGAAATATTGAATGTGCAATATATATATATATATATATATATTATATATATATATATATATAAACATCACCCATTCCTTCTCTCCAGAGATGCTGCCTGTCCCGCTGGGTTACTCCAGCATTATGTGTCTATCTTTGGTGTAAGGATAAGGGGAAAGTCTTTTAGGACCGAGATGAGGAAAAAACATTTTTCACACAGAGAGTGGTGAATCTATGGAATTCTCTGCCACAGAAGGTAGTTGAGGCCAGTTCATTGGCTATATTTAAGAGGGTTAGATGTGGCTAAAGGGATCAGTGGGTATGGAGAGAAGGCAGGTACAGGATACTGAGTTGGATGATCAGCCATGATCATATTGGATGGCGGTGCAGGCTCGAAGGGCCGAATGGCCTACTCCTGCACCTATTTTCTATGTTCTATGTTTCTATGTAAACCAACACCTGCAGTTCCTTCTTAGGTAACAACAATGCCCACAGGCCGGCTTAGTTTGGAGCCTATTTGGAGGTTGTCGTGTTTAACAGCCTGATGGTTCTTGGGGAGAAGCTGCTCCTGAACCTGGATGCTACAGTTGTCAGGCTCCTGTACCTTCCCTGGTGACAAGGAGCATGCGTACCGATCAATAGCGAGGCATTTTAAAGCAGTGAGGCTGAGAAAGGGATACAGCAAGATGACGGGAAATGAGAAGAGAGCAGGTTGCCTCAGCGTGGATAATCCAATGTTGATACCACGTATTTTGGATGGATTTTATTTAATGACAGCTTTAATATGAGATCTTTCTCTGTGTGGCTTGTTACTTTGTTTACCTGTTACTCCCACACCCTGAGAGAACTTCACAGCGGGCGAAGCACATTGGGCTTGGCCAGGCAAGGATGCCGACTGGATGAGACCGCTGCGGAGATAAATGGAGTGGTGGGAAAAAGACCAGAGGCTGTGAACACTAATGGGCCTTTCCCACTTAGGCGACTTTTCAGTCGACTGCCAGTGACGGTCAGGTCGTAGCAGGTCGCTGAAAAAACGGCGACTGGAGCAGCAACTGTCAGAGTGGAACACACACACACACACACACACACACACACACACACACACACACACACACACACACACACACACACACACACACACACACACACACACACACACACACACACACACACACACACACACACACACATCGCTTCCTTCACCAGCCAGTTACACAGGCGGGGGACAGAGCAAGCGGGGGGAACGCTGTCTGAGTGAAATTTCTAACGGTGCAAAGCCGTTCAATATGATCATGGCTGATCATCCAACTCAGTATCCCGTACCTGCCTTCTCTCCATATCCCCTGATCCCTTTAGCCACAAGGGCCACATCTAACACCCTCTTAAATATGGCCAATGAACTGGCCTCAACTACCTTCTGTGGCAGAGAATTGCAGAGATTCACCACACACCGCGATGTACAGGAAGGTTGGCGCTGTAATTAAGACGGTGAAAGCACAGGGTTCGGGAAGGGTCACTTAAGTCCTTTAAAAGACGGGGGGGGGAGGAGAGGGGGGACAAGGGGGAGAAGGGGAGATGGGGGGGGGGGGAGAAGGAATGGTGACAACTTTTAAGAAGCCAGAGATACACGGCTGTGAAGCTCGGCGGACATTAACATCACCGGTCGGTTATCCTTGGTTCTGAAAACTACCGTTTGCGTTTTTTTCTCCCCAGTCAGCAGTCGGTGACGACCTACTCACCGCCGTGCAGGCGTCACCCCGGCAAACTCCGGCGAACGTGCGCGCCGGCGACCCTTGTGCCGACCTCATCGTCTCCTGTGGTCGCCTAAAAAGTCGCCATAATGGGCCTGTCCCACTTACGCGACGTTTTTGGCGACTGCCGGCGCCCGTCATAGGTCGTTGCAGGTCACCAAAAACGCTCAACATGTTGAAAGGTCAACGGCGACCAGAAAGACACCACGACTCTTTGGGGCAACTGAGGGGACTTCTCATTGGATTTTCGACACCCTGAAAAAAATCGTGTAGGTGGGACAGGCCCTTAAGGATCTGAAGCGGCAGTTATATAGTGGAGGCAGTCCGCGCCTTTAGGCCCCCAGGTGGAGATGTGGTTTAGTCTCTTGAAGTCATGATTCGCCCACGGCATGAAGCGGCATCTGCTGCTAGAATGGCGTGGCGACCGCCAGTTAAGGGCCTGTCCCACTTGGCCATCATTTGTGCCTGATTTACGCATTAAATGTAAATTAGGTCGACGCGCCATGACACGTGGAGTGCGCAAGCGTTGGAATCGTATTTGGTGTCGCACGGTATCGCGTGGCGCTCCAGGATTTAGTACAGGAACTAAATCCTCGCGCTGCACCTGCGTTACATAATCGCGTGCGCACGCTGACGCATTGGGTACGCACGCTGACGCATTGGCGTCCCGACGCGCACGTGTATCGCGTGCTGAAGCATGGTTTACGTCACTGTGCGTCAACGTCCTGCCGCGCGCCGCAGGGTATTCTAATGGCGTCACACGCACCAGACGGCTGTGCTGACGCGTGAATTGCCTGCGACGTCGCGCATCACGAAGCCTCGACCTATTTTACATATGACGCGTAAATGAGACGCAAATGACGGACAAGTGGGACAGGCCCTTAATGTCTATAACAAAGAATGAGTGCTTTAAAACATGACCAGCATCGAGCAAGCACTGCCGGCCCCGGGGAAATCTGAATACAACCTCCTTTAAACTACTTAAGATGTAGAGCAAAGATTCTAACACAGTCAAAAATGAAAAGAAGGTCTTTTTTTACGACACCTCTCAAAGCGTCAATGAAACTGATGTCACTTTGGTTTGTGCACTGCAAGCTCCCACAAATATGACGGCAGGATTGGTTATATTGTGGAGGTAATATTTATTCCAGTCGTGTCGGGACACCAGGGAGAGGACAAGGGGCGGCACGGTGGCGCTGCTGCCTCACGGACACGGGTTCAATTCTCACCTCTGTGTAGAGTTTGCACGTTCTCCCCGTGACTGTGTAGGTTGCCTCCTCGAGATCATTTGTAGTGTTGAATCTGTAGGGAAGCTTACGTGTCGGACTTTGCCGGGGATGTGGAAGTTCTCACGAGGGGCACAGGAGATGGCACTGGTGCAGCGGTAGAGTTGCGGCCTTACAGCACCAGAGGCCCGGGTTCGATCCTGGCCACGGGGGCGCTGTCTGTGCGGTGTCTGTACCTTCTCCCTGTGACCGCGTGGGTTTCTTCCGGGTGCTCCGGTTTCCTCCCACACCCCAGAGACGTGCGGGTTTGTAGGTTAACTGCAAATTGCCTCCAGAGTGTAGAGAGTGGATGAGAAAGTGGGATAACATGGAACTAGTGTGGACGGGTGATCGATGGTCGGTGTGGGCCGGAGGGCCTGTTTCCACGCTTCATTTTTCACTCGCTCACCCACTCACTGGTCACATGGGTGTTTTCTCCCCCCTATAAGATGGTCACAAAATGCCGGAGTAACTCAGCGGGTCAGCCAGGCGACATCTCTGGAGAAAAGGAAGAGGTGACGTTTCGGGTCGAGACCCTTCAACAGACTTAAGTGTCGACCCGAAACGCCACCAACTCCTCTTCCACCGCGGACCCTGCCTGTGCCTGACCCGCTGAGTTACTCCAGCATTCTGTGTCCACCTTCGGTGTAAACCAGCATCTGCAGTTCCTTCTCACACACATGGTATCTCCTCCTACCTGGCTCGCGTAGAAATCTCACAGAAATCTATATCAAAAACCTGCTACAATATTCACTGTTAGATACTGCTGGCACAGTGGCTGGGAAGAAGAGGTTTGCAAAACCTGTTTGAAAAATTAAAATTCAGTAAATGATATGTTGCTGCCTCTCTGTTAATTGACTGACATCCCCGTCTGGGTTGAGTATCGTGTTCTCTGGACCCCCCTGGTCTGTGAGCATTATAATGAGGCATCAACTGTTGAATGTGTGGAAGCATACAGCGATCATCTGGGAGCTTCTTCAGAGGATCGGGTCGCCATCCCGTCCCGCAGCACCGCCGTTAGACGAGGTTATATATGTGACAGGCAGTCTAACCCAGAGAATGATCCATTGCCAACGTGTGATAGCAGTGGCAGGTTTTTATGACCTCATGAGATAGATATTACAGCAGCCATACACAACACTACATATAGCATTGTCAATTGTCAACATAGCCTGCTCGCTGTCTCAAAGCCGCACTCTACAGAAACTTCCAATTTCAGGAATTATTCATTGCATTTCCTTTCCATTTTTCAAATGTCGTTTTATGAAGCTTGCAAACGACTGTTCTCGACAGACTTCTGTGTGGGTGTTGCTGTCCCAGTGCTCAATCTGCGATTTAACCCGGAAACCAGCCCAGCTTTCTGAAAGACCATTTAGCTGTCGTTCCTCTATAGCAAGTACATTATATTAAAATGATGCGCACAGTAATCCCGGTGGGCATCAATACAATTTTCTGCTATTAACCAAAACTCACTCGGGACTCTTTCTGTGAACATTTGTTTCCTGCCCCCCCCCCCCCCCCCCATCTCCCCTGACTCCTTTCTGATTTATTCCATTTCCACTTTCTTCCTTTCCAATTATTGGTGTTTCTCTTGACACCGACCTGCTCCCATAATAAGGTAACCGCGGGCAACATTTCCATTAACCTAAAGATAAAACTGTAGGTGCTGGAAATCTGAAAACAAAACAAGGATGCTGGATAGACCCAGGTAGTCAGGCAGCATCTGTGGGGAGAGATTCAGAGTTAATGCTTCAGGTCGATGACCGATCATCATAAACAGTGGTGCAGTTTATGATGTTTCCAATGTCCACCTCCTTGAGCTTTTGGCGTAGGAAGGAACCGCATATGCTGGTTCACATTGAAGATAGACACAAACTGCTGGAGTAACTCAGCGGGACAGGCAGTATCTCCTGAGAGAAAGAATGGGAGACGTTTCGGGTCGAGACCCTTCTTCAGACTCGACCTTCTCTCCAGAGAAGCTGCCTGTCCCGCTGAGTTACTCCAGCATTTTGTGTGTGTCGTCCTCCAGCTGTGGTGGCAGGTTCTGTATCACCGGCTCAGGGCGTGAATTCCTTCCCTCCCGCTCTGGCCAGTGGACAAGGTCAATGCCTCTGATGCACCCGATGCTAGCCAAGTCCCCAACTTACACAGCGCAGCAGCTTCGCGTAAGCCACAGGGTCTGCACCATCGTGAACGGGTTTACCGATTGTTGCCGATGCTGCCTCCGGCTCACACTCCCTCCCCACCATCTACAGCCCCGGCAACCTCCAACCCGCTCCCAGCACCTGCCGCCTCCAGGCTGCACTCTGGCCACCGCGGGCAGCAACCATCGACTCCGCTGATCCTCGCCTCCCCCCCCCCCCCCCCGGCCATCCAGCAGGCCGGAGCCGTCAACTCACCCGGATTCCAGGCCCAGCTCCTTACTGAGAGTCTGAAGAAGGGCCTCGACCCGAAACGCCACCAGTCCATGTCCTCCAGCGATGCTGCCCGGCCCGCTGAGTTACTCCATCATTGCGTGGCTTTTGGTAAATTTACCAGCAACTGCAGTTGTTTGTTTCTACTATGTATTATATATTTGGGGCAGCACGGAGGCTGCCTCACAGCGCCAGACACCCGGGTTCAATCCTGACAACGGGTGCTGTCTGTATGGAGTTTGTACGTTCTCCCCGTGACCGGGTGGGTTTTCTCCGGGTGCCCCGGTCTCCTCCCACACTCCAAAGACGTACTAGTTTGCAGGTTATCTGGCTTAGGTAAAACTTATAAATTGTCGCTAGTGTGTGGGATAGTGCTAGCGGATGGTTGATGGGCCAAAGGGCCTGTTTCCACGCTGTATCTCTAAACTAAAGTTATACAGTGAAAGTCCCTTGCTCAGTTATAGTGAACGATCGGCAATAACGGATACTGTTCCCCACGCCATGGTCTGTTATAACGAGGGCTTAGACTGTATCCCTTACTACAGTACTGGAGGAGGTTGTTAGTTCAGTCCTGGGGGAGTGCCACACTGCAAAATGTCTCCCTTATAGAACAAGACTGACCCGACCCAACCGTCACCTGTGCATGTTCTCCAGAGATATTGCCTGACCCGCTGAGTTGCTCCAGCACTCTGTGTCTTGCTTGAGAAGTCCAGTTTGTTTACAGTGATGTTAATCGATGGCTCAGCAAGTGACTGAATACAAATCTAACCGGGAATCCACCCCCTTGTCGGGGGACTTTAATTCATCCCAATATTTAATTGATCATTTAGGTAATCAAAGGGATATTTGATCAGCGGAGTACCCATTTGGTACAGGGCTAATTACCTTTATTGCATTGATCTAACAGTGTGGCACAGTCCCACCATCTCGCTTTACATCGATGATGTCCATCCCGAACTAAAGTCAGTGCAGATGCCCAAGCGTGTAACAACCTTTGTCTGCCATCACTGCTGGATAAGGCTCTCTGCACAAACTAACTGCAACCAATACTATGAGATGCTGAACGCACAGAAGCATGAAGGAGTAATCCTTTGTTTGTGTGAAGCATTTGCCGAGCTTGATATTTATGGTCAATAGACTTCACCTTGTGGGTCACTGCTCCCTATTCCAGTGACAGAATGTCTTTTGATTTTGCAAATACTTCACCTCAAGCTATGAATGTTTCTGCAGACTGAAACCTTCACCTTCTCTGTAGCTGGAGGGGAATATACGGTATGAATCTCTGATGGTGAAGGGAAATGAAAGCGCTCTCTCCACACTTCACTCTTCTTCTGCTTGGACAGCAGGAAAATCCATCGTGAATGTTTGTTGTCGTGTTTAGTTTAGAGATGCAATGCGGAAGCAGGCCCTTCGGCCCGTCGAGCCCGTGCTCACTAGCAGTCACCCCCGCACACTAGTACTCTCCTACACACTAGGGATAAATGACAGTCTTTACCGAAGCCAATTAACGTACGAACCTGCACGTTTAGTTTAGTTTAGAGGTACAGCACGGGAACTGAGTCCGCGCCGACCAGCGATCCCCACACACTAACACTACCCTACACACACTCGGGACAATTTACAATTTCACCGAAGCCAATTAGCCCACAAACCTGTACGTCTTTGCAGTGTGGGAGGAAACCGGAGATCCCGGAGAAAACCCCATGTAGGTCACGGGGAGAACGTACAAACTCCACACAGACAGCAACCCGTGGCCAGGATCGAACCCTGGATCTCTGGCGCAGCGAGGCAGCAACTCTACCGCTCTGCCACCGTGCTGCGCAATTCTGTTATTATTCACAGGGCACGTTCCCAATCTCAGATTGGTTAGTTCCAACCTGATCCGAGTTATCTGAGATAGTTAGTTAGTTATCGAGTTAGTTAGTTATCGTCCTATACCATAAGTGGTAAAGTGGCTAATTGTCCCTAGTGTGGAGGATAGTGTTAGCGTGTGGGGATCGCTGATTGGCACGGACCTGGAGGGCAGACGGGCCTCGTTCTGTGCTACATCTCCAAACTAAGCTGAACTAAATCTAAATTCTGTAGTCAGTAATAAGCCATCTCCATATTAACATAATACATTCAACTCTATAACATTGCCCTCTTGATTATCTTTGTAAAATTCGTACACCTCCCTATAACAAGGTCCCTCCAAAGGTACAACTCCCTTACCTGAAGGGGCTGCTCCTTGCCTTCTGGCTGCATTTCTCACCCACCATCCTCATCTTTGGACACCCTGTGCGTGGGGGGAGAGGGTAGGGCTGAAGATGTTGTGATTGGGTTGCTCCTGGGCCTGGTCGAGCTGGCCATCCGCGAGTCACGGCGCCAGGCGGAGGAGGGCTTTACCCGAGCCGGCTGCCTGCCCCTGTTGCGGGGATACATCCGTGCCCGGGTGGGGTTAGAGAGGGGATACGCCCTGTCCACAGGCACCCTGGGGGAATTCCGCGACCGCTGGGCACCCCAGGGTGTTGAATGTATCCTCAATAAGGATCGTATCGTAGTTGCATAATAGTTCATTATGGATGTATGTTTGTATTGTATTATGCTGGTGGTTTCTGGCTTGTTTTGTTGTACTGTATATATTATTTTTTAATAATTGAATAATTTTTTTGATTTAAAAAAAAAGAAATAAAAAGGTACAACTCCCTGTATGACCCCACTCTTCCCTGCTCTTCTCATCCCCGTAATGAGCTCCATGCTGTATCGCAGCTGTTTTAACAATGCATTCTCCCCTTTACTATGGTCTCCTCTCCCTTACGCCCTCTTCTCAATAACATGCTGCTGTTTGTGCCACTGTGTCTGGGCCACACAGCCGGCAGAGCTGCTGCCTCACATCGCCAGAGACCTGGGTTCGATCCTGACCTCGGGTGCTGTTTGTGTGTGCAGCCTACACATTGTCCCTGTGATCGTGTAGGTTTCCTCCCACATCCCAAAGATGTGTAGGTTTGTAGATGAAGTGGCCTCGGTAAATTGCCCCCACTGGGATAACATAGATCTTGCGTGAGCGGGTGATCGATAGCTGGTGTGGACCCATAAGTTCATGTTCATAAGTCATTGGAGCAGAACTAGGCCATTTGGCCCATCAGGTCCACTCCCCCATTCAATCATGACTGATCTATCTTTCTAACTCAACCTCATTCTCCTGCCATCTCTCTGTAACCTTTGATACCCATACTACCCAAGGACCCATCGATCTCTGCTTTAAATATACCCAATGACTTGGCTTGCACAACGGTCTGTGGCAATTAATGCCACAAATTCACCATGCTCTGATGAAAAAAATCCCTTTCTTTTGTAAAGGTTCATCCTTACATTCTGAGGCTGCGCCCTCTGGTTCTAGACTCTCCCACTAGTGGAAACATCCTCTCCGCATTCATTCTAACCAGGCATTCGGTAAGTTTCATTGAGGTCCTCCTCATCCTTCTAAACTACAGCAAGTGCAGGCCCAGAGCTGTTAAACACCCCTCATATATTTAGTTTAGTTTAGTTTAGAGATACAGCCCGGAGACAGACCTTCGGCCCACCGAATCTGCGCCGACCAGCGTTCCCCGTACACGAGCAGTATCCTACACACGAGAGACAAATGTACAATTTTACAGAAGCCAATTAACCTAAAACCTGTACATAGTTGGAATGTGGGAGGAAATCGGAACACAAGGAGAAAACCCACACAGGTCACGGGGAGAACGTGCAAACTCCATACCGACAGCACCCGTAGTCAGGATCGAACCCGGGTCTCTGGCGTTGTAAGGCATCAACTTTACCACTGCTCTGCTGTGCTGCCATATTAATCCAATCATCCATTCTTGTAAACCTCCTCTAGACTCTCTCCAACCCCAGCATGTCTCTGGTTCCTTGCCGCATCGTTCAATCAATCTAAATATGGCCTCCTCTTGACGTTGTACTTCTCTCTATCAGTGGCTTACTCGACAATACATCCTCCCTGTTGGTGTCTTTTTCCTGCGTATTCCAGGAGCGTCGTTCTTCTCCTGAAGCTAAAATATTGTGGCTGAAAGGACACGACTGCTGAAAGGACATGCAGGACCAGGGTCATATCTCCACAAGTGCCATGGAGTATTGACCACTGGGAGAAAATTAGTTTTGTTCAGAAGCTCCTTGGTGATCAACCTGAGATTGGGAACTAGCCTTGTGAAGAACCGTGGGCACTTATATAACCTGTCAGTCTGTGGCACGCTACCATATTATCACAGTGACACCACAATGCCAGCAGCCGTTTGTTGGACTCCCTTTTTCCATTATTTTTTCCAATGGGATGCCTTCACAATAATCAAATAACTAAATAATATGTGGAATTCTAACTAAAGGTTCGTGGAATTCTCTGCCTCAGAGGGTGGTGGAGGCTGGTTCTCTGGATATTTTCAAGAGAGAGCTAGATGGGGCTCTTAAAGATAGCAGAGTCAAGGGATATGGGGAGAAGGCAGGAACGGGGTACTGATTGGGGTTGATCAGCCATGATCACATTGAATGGCGGTGCTGGCTCGAAGGGCCGAATGGCCTACTCCTGCACCTATTGTCTATTGTCTAATATAATTGGGCGGCATGGTGGTGCAGCGGTAGCACCTTACTGCACTTGCAACGCCAGAGACCTGGGTTCGATCCTGACCAAGGGTGCTGTCTGTATGGAGTTTGTAAGTTTTCCCCGTGACCTGCGTGGGCTTTCTCCAGGATCTCCGTTTCCTCCCACACTACAAAGACGTGCAGGGTTTGTCGGCTGCACGGAGGGACTGCAGATGCTGGTCGAAACTAAAGATAGACACAAAATGCTGGAGTAACTCGGTGGGACGGGCAGCATCTCTGGAGAGAAGGAATGGGTGATGTTTGGGGTCGAGACCCTTCTTCAGACTGTGTCACTCTAGCATTTTGTGTCTCTCTCAGGTTTGTAGGCTAATTGGCTTTGGGAAAATTGTAAATTGTCCAATTTTTTCATTAATTATTTGCCAATGGGAAGCACTCACAACATGTGCAGGTTTGTCCTTGTTCACCCATGTGCTCTGCTTTGGACGGTGAAACAGAAGCTTGATGGACATTGCCAGTGTATTGTTCATTTGTATCATCTGTGGAAATCCCACAAAGATCACTTTCATGAGAGAGTTACTCATTAATGTCAGATATTCGGTACCTACGGACATAGTTTCGGACTTCTCTCACTCGCTGGATTATTTGGACATACTCGTCGGCGGGGCTGTGGCTGTGGCTGTGTTCAAGGTCTTGAGACGGAGGAGGACCCGGGGGAAGCGCCCTGGACCACACGCCCGACTCCGGCGATAGGGATCAAGCACACCGCCCCCGAGTGTATTCCGTGCAAATCTACGTTCTCCCAACAACAAAGTGGACGAGCGGAAACTCCTGTGCCAAACAAACAAGGACTTCTCTCGAGCCACTGCCCGTTGATTCACCGAGATCTGGCTGTGTGAGCCGACCTCGGACAATGCCCTGCAACTGGCTCGCTTTCAACTACACAGAGCGGACCGCGAAACGGAGGCAGCGGGGAAATCAAGAGGCGGTGGAATATGCCCCAAGTCAAATTCCTTGCATGTATACATACTTAGCTAATACATTTATTCTTATTCTGATTCTGATTACAGAGGACGTGTAGACTGCAGGAGAGAAACTCGATGGGAAGGCCGGTCTAACAGATCCTTTTAGAACTGATGAACATTACACACAGCCGCAGGAATTCAGCCGATGCCCGATTACTTTTCAATTTTAACCCTGAGATAAATATGTGTTAACAAAGCTGCGAATAGAGGTGGGCTTGTGGAATTAATAAGCAAGGATGTTGCCAGGACCCGAGGGCCTGAGCTCTGGGGAGAGATTGGGCAGGCTAGGACTTTATTGCTTAGGGTGCAGGAGGCTGAGGAGTGATTTTATGGAGATATATAAAAACCCCGAGGGCAATAAAAGACACTTGGACGGGTACATGGAGGAAAGGTTTGGACGGGTCATAGAGTCATACAGTGTGGAAACAAGTCCTTCGGCCCAACTTGCCCACACTGACCAACATGCCCCATCTACACTGATCCCACCTGCCTGCGGTTCGCCCATACCCCTAAAAAAACCTGTACTATCCATGTACCTGTCTAAATGTTTATTAAACGTAGTGATAGTATGGGCCAAATGTGGGCACACGGGACTAGCCTAGATGGGGCATCATGGACGAGTTGGGCCAAAGGGCCTGTGTGCGTGCTGCATGACTCAATGACTCTTTAATCCTCCATTGAATGGCAAAATAGTCTCAATGGGCTGAATGGCCTCCTCCTATCCCAACGCGTTTGTGCCGTGCCGCTCTTTGTAAAGCGCATTGCCTTGACTGGTCGTCCTCTGGGATGGTGCAATCATTGAGTTAACACGAGAGGAAACAAAAAGCAAAAAGTTCCTTTTTAAAGCTTTGACATTAGGCGCACGATCTGCTTTATTGGTACTTGTAGCTCGCAGCACAATAGCTCCAGATGCTGCTCTACTCAAGCATGGCAGCGGCTTTGCATCCTTCACCAAGTATGAGCACAATTCACGGAGGGACGGCCTGGAACGTTACGCAAGTGTCCACCAGTCTGTGCCACAGGGCAATACTGCACGGAGAACGGGCACTGATTCGGAAACGGTGTTAGCACCGATTCCAACATTAGTATATTCTGTGGCTCAGCAGCATTTATCGTCTCCTTGTGTCTCACGTGAACTTTGTCAATTTCCAGCGCGTCGACCATCATTCTACATTCATTGGTGTGGGATTATGAAGTTTCGAGCTTTTAATTCCCCATGTCTCGGTGCTGTCGACTTCTCTTTGCCACTCTACCCCTGAGACGGGTTTCCGCTGAGCACGTGTCCACCTCTTAATCAGGGCGCTTGGACCTGGAGCGTCTGCTACACAGGAGGGTGCGGGGAGAAGGAGGTGGAATTCACCATCAGAGACAATTTGCGGTTCATTAAAATAGCCTGTGCATTTTGTGACCGAGATTACATTCGAATTTTAAGTGAGTTTAGTTTAGTTTAGAGATATAGTTTAGCGCGGAAACAGGCCGCTAGGCTCAGCGAGTCTGCGCCGACCAGCGATCCCCGCACACCAACACTATCATACACACACTAGGGACAATTTACACTTATACCAAGCCAATGAACCTAATTGAGTTTTATAGACTGCATTATTCAGATGCGGTTTAAACATCACCCAGAGATGATGCCTCGTACAGGCACACCATCATCATTGTCGGAGGAAAGACGCACATTGCTGGAGTAAGTCAGCAGGTCAGGCTGCATCTCTGGAGAAAAGGTATGGGCGACGTTATCGGGTCGAGACGCTTCTTCAGACTGAGAGTCAGGGGCGAGGGAAAGAGGCTGTTGTCAGGCAACACCATGGTAGTTGGAGACTCCATTGTGAGAGGTACGGACAGGGGTTTCTGCGGCAACAGACGGGATTCGAGGATGGTGTGCTGCCTCCCTGGTGCCAGGATCCAGGATGTCACGGACAGAGTGCAGAAAATCCTCAAGGGCAAAGGTGAACTGCCGGAGGTTGTAGTGCGTGTTGGCACAAACGATGTCGGAAAGAAGGGGATGAATATTCCGAAGCGTGACTTTAGAGAGCTCGGAAAAGTGCTGAAAAGCAGGACCTCCAGGGTGGTTATCTCCAGTTTGCTTCCAGTTCCTCGCGCTGGCGAGAGCAGGAACAGGGAGATACAGGACCTGAATGTGTGGCTGAGGAACTGGTGCAGGGGGCAGGGATTTAGATTCTTAGACCACTGGGATCTGCTTTGGAGTAAGGAGGAACTGTACAAAAGGGACAGTTTGCACCTTAACAGGTGGGGGACCGGCATTCTGGCAGGCAGGTTTGCCACTGCGACACAGGTGGTTTTAAACTAAATACGGGGGGGGGGGGGGGGGAGGGGAGGGTGTCAAATGGGATAGTCAAGAATGGAGTTTAAGGGAAAGGGAGTAAAGGGATAGTTATTGACCACAGAATTAACGGGAAAGGAAGCTCACAAAGGAATAGGAGAGTATAGCCAAGTGTAATAGGGATCGATGTGAAAGGTTAGATGCGTAAGGAATTAAAAGTATTGTATTTGAATGCGCAAAGTTTAAGAAGTAAAGTAGATGAACTTGAGGCTCAGTTAGTGGTTGGTAGATATGACATTGTGGGGATTACCGAGACGTGGCTGCTGGAGGATCGGGCCTGGGAACTTAATATTCAGGGTTATACATCCTATAGAAAGGACAGGCAGGTGGGCAGAGGAGGGGGGGTAGCTCTGCCGGTGAGGGATGGATGCAAGGGATGACAATAGGGACTGACGAGGTAGAGTCACTGTGGATTGAGTTGAGGAATTGTAAAGGCAAGAAGGCACTATTTGGTGTTATCTACAGACCCCCAAATAGTAGCCCGGATGTAGGGTGTAAGTTGCAGCAGGAGTTAAAACTGGCATGTAACAAAGGTAATGCCACTGTGGTGATGGGGGATTCCAATATGCAGGTAGACTGGGAAAATCAGGTTAGTTCAGGACCCCAAGAAAGAGAGTTTGTAGAATGCCTCCGAGATGGATTCTTAGAGCAGCTTGTAATGGAACCGACCAGAGAAAAGGCAATTATGGATTTAGTGTTGTCCAATGAACCAGATTTGGTAAGAGAACTCGAGGTAAAGGAACCGCTTGGAGGTAGTGATCATAATATGATTAGTTTTAATCTGCAATTTGAGAAGGAGAACGTTAAATTGGAACTGTCAGTGATGTAGTTGAACAAAGGGGACTATGAAGGCATGAGAGGGGAGCTGGCCAAGGTAGACTGGAAAGGGATCCTAGCAGGAATGACGGAGGACAGCAATGGCAGGAATTTCTGGGCATAATCCGGAAGATGCAGGGTCATTTCATTCCAAAAAGGAAGAAAGATTCTAAGGGGAGTAGGAGGTAACCGTGGCTGACAAGAGAAGTTAGGGATAGAATAAAACTAAAAGAAAATATGTATAACACAGCAAAGAGTAGCCGGAAGCCAGAGGCTTGGGAAACTTTCATAGGACAACAGAAGGAAACAAAACGGGCAATACGGGCTGAAAAGATGAAGTACGAGGGGAAGCTGGCCAGGAATATAAAGGACAGTAAAAGCTTCTTTAGATATGTTAAGGGAAAAAGAAAGTCAAATGTGGGTCCCTTGAAGGCAGACATGGGTGAAATTATTATGGGCAACAAGGAAATGGCAGAAGAGTTGAACAGGTACTTCGGATCTGTCTTCACTAAGGAAGACACAAACAATCTCCCAGAAGTACTGGAGGACAGAGGTTCTAAGGGGGTAGAGGAACTGAAATAAATTTTCATTAGGCGAGAAATAGAATTGGACTAAAGGATGATAAATCCCCTGGGCCTGATGGTCTGCATCCCAGGGTCCTCAGGGAGGTGGCTCTAGAAATAGTGGACGCATTGGTGATCATTTTCCAATGTTCAATAGATTCAGGATCAGTTCCTGTGGAGTGGAGGATAGCTAATGTTATCCCACTTTTCAAGAAAGGAGCGAGAGAGAAAACAGGAAATTACAGACCAGTTAGCCTGACTAATGGGTGGTGGGAAAGATGCTGGAGTCAATTATTAAAGGGGTAACAATGGAGCATTTGGGTAGTAGTAAAAGGATTAGTCCAAGTCAGCGTGGATTTATGAAAGGAAAATCATGCTTGAATAATCTTTTAATCATTTTTTGAGGATGTGGCAAGTAAAATGGATGAAGGGGAGCAAGTAGATGTAGTGTATCTAGACTTTCAGAAAGCCTTTGATAAGGTCCCGCACGGGAGACTAGTGACTAAAATTAGAGCACATGGTATTGGGGGTAGGGTGTTGACATGAATAGAATATTTGTTGGCAGACAGGAAGCAAAGAGTAGGAGTGAACGGGTCCTTTTCAGAATGGCAGGCAGGGGCGAGTGGAGAGACGCAAGGCTCGGTGTTGGGGCCCGCTGAGCTACTCCAGCGTTTTATGTTAATCTACAGTTTAATTTAGTTTAGTTTAGAGAAACAGCGTGGAAACAGGCCCTTCGGCCCACCGAGTGCATGCTGACCACGTACTCTATCGTACTCTAGCGGCAACACTAACACTATCCTACACACGCGAGGGATAATTTATAATCATGCCAAGCAAATTAGCAAGCCAGAGCACCTGGGGAAAGCCCACGCGGTCACAGGGAGAGCGCGCAAACTCCACGCAGACAACACCCGCAGTCAGGATCCAGGATCGAACCCCCGGGTCCCTGTCGCTGTAAGGTAGCAACTCTACCGCTGCGCCACCGTGCTCTCAATGTCCAAGTAGGATATTGGAGCTGGGGTGGTCCCTTTTCACCTGCGGCACTGTCCCCCCCCAATCACTGATCCAAAATATCCCACCCGTTTGGCTGTTCTGACGGTGGGATTTGTCGACGTTTAGGTTAGGGATGCACGGTTTGGGGTTGAGGTGGCTGAGGTCGCCTCTGGGTCGCAGCTTGAGCAAAGATCAGAGTCCCATTGGGTGGTTCCACCACACCGCGGGATTGGCGCTCTGACACGGCTGTGACCCAGAAACACCCTCGCTCCCTCGAGGCTCAACGTGACATCGCCTGAAGAAGAAGACGCACAGTGCTGGAGTAACTCAGCGGCTCAGGCTGCATCTCTGGAGAACATGGATGGGTGACGTTTCAGATCAGGTCAGTACTGTACTAAGGAAGCCATTCTACAGTCTAACACTCCCTCAGTACTGAAAATGTCACCTATCCATGTTCTCCTGAGATGCTGCCTGACCTGCGGAGATACTCCAGCACTTCTTTTGAAAAGCAGCGCCTGCAGTTCCTCATGTCTATATCTTTTGAAGAAGGTGGAACAGCTGGAACAGCCGCTGCCTTACGTCACCAGAGACCCGGGTTCAATCCTGACCTTGGGCCCTGGACAGAGATCCAGACGCCTAAAGTCCCACACCAGCAGGTTCAGGAGCTGCTTCCCTGCAACAACAATCAAGTTTTTTTTTTGTTTTTTTGTTTGTTTATTTTTGTTAGAAGTAAGTACAGTAGTCTGGTACTTAAGTACTTAATACATAAATACATAAATACATATTTTCATTCTTGTACAACTTCATACTTTTGGCGCAATAATAAAAGAACAGTGAGAGAAAAGAGAAATAAAGAGTGTCGGAATAGATAGACAAGCGAGTAGAAACAGAAAGCAAAAAAAATAAAGGACAGAGGTGAGAAGTTAAAAGATTGAAAGAAAAGGAAAAAGTAAAAAGAAAAGAGAGATTAGGGGAGATCCTATCTCATATTTTTGCCCATCCGTCACCCAGTTCTGAACCATTTAATTTCTAAGGTTATGTTATGTTGCACCATATGCTTGTATAAAGTTGATAAATGGAGACCAAATCTTTAAGAATTGGTCTACTTTGCCTAGTAAGAGGAATCTCATTTCTTCAAGATGTAGCGTTTCAGACATGTTTGAGATCCACATTTTGAATGTTGGCGTAGGTGCGTTTTTCCAAAATTTAAGTATAATTTTATAATCAAGTTGTCTGAAGAAGGGTCTCGACCCGAAACGTCGCCTATCTCCTTCGCTCCTTAGATGCTGCTGCACCCGCTGAGTTTCTCCAGCCTTTGGTGTACCCTCGATTCTCCAGCATCTGCAGTTCCTTCTTTAACAAGTTCTTGAACTGACCTGGATTGTACTTGAGCAGAATTAGGCCATTTGGCCCATCGAGTCTACCCCACCATTCAATCATGGCCGATTGATCGTTGCCTCTCGACCCCATTCTCCTGCCTTCTCCCCGTAACCTCTGACACCCGTACTATTCAGATATCTGTCAATCTCCGCTTTAAAAATACCCGATGTCTTGGCCTCCACAGCCGTTTGTGGCAGTGAATTCCACAGATTCACTACCCTCCAGCTAAAGAAATTGCTCCTCATCTCTTTTCTAAATACACGTCCTTTTATTCTTGATTGTATTTGCGTACGGTGTATCTGATCTGTTCATATAGCACACGATCCAATGTTTTCACCGTACCCTGGTACATGTGAGAATAATAAACGTAAACTAAGCTGACATGTAAATCTAAAGTTCATCTCAGCGCCTCTCACTCACCGTGCAGGGTGAGCTGACAGAGTGTTGCTGTTTTTTAGTTTAGTTTGGTTTAGTTTAGACCCTTCAGCCGACTGAGTCCACGCTGACCAGCGATCACCCCGTACAGTAGCATCATCCTACACACCAGGGGCAATTTACAATTCGTACCAAAGCCAATTAACCTACAAACCTGTACGTCTTTGGGATGTGGGAGGAAACCGGAGCACCCGGAGAAAACCCACGCAGGTCACGGGGAGAACGTACAAACTCCGTACAGACAGCACCCGTAGTCAGGATCGAACCCGGGTCACTGGCGCTGTGAGGCAGCAACTCTACCGCTGCGCCACCGTGCCGCCATTTTGCTTTCAGAGAACAGCTGCAAGATACGTGAGGGTGGAATTTATCAACCGGCCGCATTTTTTCCCTTCCCAGCTAAGAACTGATAGCCAGGAGCAGGACAGTCCCCTGGCCAGTGAAGCCCAGAGGCAGCAAGGTTGTCCACGGGCTTGATGTCACAGCCCAGAATGGCCACTTCACCTCAACAGAAACTAACAAGTGGCCCAGCCCGTTGTGTCTGTTATTCTCTCCACTACATTAAAACAAATACAGCCGGGCACACCTCATTACTGCGACCAGCTCGCAGGAATATTTCCAGGTCATTTACTTCGGCTCATTTGAGCTTTTGCAGGTTTTAAAGGGTTCAGAGATGCAGGCAGTAAGGGGGCGCCCGGTAACATTTCCAGCAGGTGAGGTGCTGATGGCTCCACAGGGTTCGCTGTGGCTATTGACACAAACAGTGGTGTCCCCCGAGAGAAAATATATTAGCGAGAGCACACAGACACAATTCAGGATGCTGCTAGTCTTACCCACTGATTCCGAGCCTTTGCTATTTACGTTGACTAATGCTTGCTAAATAATCCACCCTCTCCGTTATCTGTGCACTATGGGCGGATTGGGTTTAGTTTTTAGTTTGGTTTCGAGATACAGAGCGGAAACAAATCCCTCGGCACCCCGAGTCCGCGCCGACCAGCGATCCCTGCGCACTAACACTATCCCACACACACACCAGGGACAATTTACATTGGTACCAAGCCAATTAGCCTACAAACCTGCACGTCTTTGGAGTGTGGGAGGAAACCAAAGATCTCGTAGAAAACCCACGCTGGTCACGGGGAGAACGTACAAACTCTGTACAGTCAAGCACCCGTAGTCAGGATCGAACCGGGGTCTCCGACGTTGTAAGGCAGCAACTCCACAACTGACGATGATTTTGGCCCCAGATTACCTGCCTTCACAACATCAGAGACTAACCGAATGGCTTCATTCTGCTCCTATGACCTATGAACTTCCTCGATCATCTGCTACCAGCCCTGATTTGTTCTTGCCGTTTCCTACCTCTAGTCCCTCCACTCCCCCCCCCCCCCCATACTTTCAGTCTGAAGAAGGTTCCTGACCCAGAACGTCATGTATCCGTGTTCTCCAGAGATGTTGCCTGAGCTGCTGCATCTGCAGTTCCTTCAAGCACATCTAAACATCCTAGTCTGAAGAAGGGACTTGGCCCAGAACACCACGTATCCGTGTTCTCCAGAATTGCTGCCTGACCCACTGTGTTACTCCAGCACTCTGTGTCTTTTTTTTTGTAAGCCAGCATCTGCGGTTTCTTGCATCTCTGTTTCAAAGTGTTGGCCTAAGAAAGGACTCCTGCATTTATCAGTCGCATGCAGTGTTTAGTTTAGTTTTGAGGTACAGCACAGAAACAGGCCCTTCAGCCCACCGAGTGCGCACCAACCAGCGATCCCCGCACACTAACACTATCACCACACACACACACACACACACACACACACACACACACACACACACGCACGCACACACACACACACACACACACACACACACACGCGCACGCACACACACACACGCGCACGCACACACACGCACACACACACACACACACACGCACACACACGCACACGCACGCACACACACACACACACACACACACACACACACACACACACACACGCACACACACACACGGGACAATTTACACCTACACCAAGCCAATTAACCTACATACCTGTGACATGTGGGAGGAAACCGAAGATCTCGGAGAAAACCCACGCGGTCACGTGGAGAACGTACAAACTCCGTACAGACAGCACCCGTAGTCGGGATCGAACCCGGATCTCCGGCGCTGCAAGCGCTGTAAGGCAGCAACTCTACCGCTAGATGCACTTCACGTTTTTTATACATGGTTTTTGTTCTTGAAAAGCAACGCGTATATTAAAAATGTGTAAGTTAAACATATGTGTGACTACGCGGCATATATTTGAGAGCTTTATTTTTAAAATATGAGCGTGTAAATTAGGCTTTGGTATTAATTAAACAAGAGCATAATTCCGAATATTCATAAATCAAACAGGCGACAAACGGGAAATTGCAGATGCTGGTTTATACCAAAGATAGACACAAAGTGCTGGAGTAACTCAGTGTGTCTGGCAACATCTCTGGAGAAAAAGGATGGGTGACGTTTCAGATCAGGATGCTTCTTCAGATGTGAACAGACATTGAACACCGCTTTTCCATTTGAATTGGTGAAGGCAAGGATGGACCGGATTTACAGCAATGGAAGGATACATACAAACATAGAATAAAGGCGCAGGGGTAGGCCATTCGGCCCTTTGAGCCAGCACCACCATTCAATCTGATCATGGCTGATCATTCAAAATCAGTACCCCGTTCCTGCATTTCCCCCATATCCCTTGATTCCTTTAGCCCTAAGAGCTAAATCTCTCTTGAAAACATCCAGTGAATTGGCCTCCACTGCCTCCTGTGGCAGAGAATTCCACAGATTCACAACTCACTGGGTGAAAATGTTTTTCCTCATCTCAGTCCTAAATGGCCTACCGTTTATTCTTAAACAGTGACCCCTGGTTCTGGACTCCCCCAACATGGGGAACATTTTTCCTGCATCTAGCCTGTCCAATCCCTGAAGGATTGCATACGTTTCTGTAAAATCCCCTCTCATCCTTCTAAACACAGCAGATATGCCAAGATACAGGCCCTTCAGCCCACCATGTCCATGCTGACCACTCAGCACCTAATTACACCAACTCCATTTCCGCTTCCCGTTCTCAGTAAGCCTCTCCCCCATGTTCTGCCTCTAACGGAAACGCATGGGACAATTCACAGTGGCCCATTAACCTGCGTCCCTGCGCGTTTTTTTGGGAGGGAGGAGATAACGATCGCCTCAGAGGAACCCCACGTGGTCAGAGGCAGAAAGGTGCAGAGATGCCACCGGAGGTTAGATAGCCCTGCGTCCGCCTGAAGTACACTAGCACTAGCCCTCGCACTGGGGACAATTTACACTTTACTGAAGCCAATTAGCCTACAAACCTGCACGCCTTTGGAGTGTGGGAGGAAACCGGAGCACCCGGGGAGAACCCACGCAGCCACAGGGAGAACGTACAAACTCCGTACAGACAGCTCCCGAGGTCAGGGGTCAGGATGCTGTAAGGCAGCAACTCTACCCCTGCGCCACTGTGCCGACCCTTTATCCTTCCATGTCATTAAACTGAGTTGCAGATACACTGTATTGACAATAATACTTTTCCTAAGCAGTGCCGTGAGAAGCTGGCCTGCTTACCTATAGAATGACGTTACTGGTTTGTATGTGGGCTCGGTGGCGCAGCGCTAGAGTTGCTGCCTGACTGCGCCAGAGACCCGGGTTCGATTCTAAGCACTAAGGGTGCTTGCCTCGAAGGAGTTTGCACGTTCTCCCCGTGACCTGCGTGGGCTTTCTCCGAGATCATCGGTTTCCCCCCACACTCCAAAGACGTGCAGGTTTGTCGGTTAATCGGTTCGATAAAAATATAAAATTGTCGCTCGTGTGTGCAGGACAAGTGTTAGGGTGCGGGGATCACTGGTGGGCGCGGACCGGATGGGCCAAAGGCCCTGCTTCTGTGCTGTCTCTCTAAACTAAACTGAACTAAAGCTGTACCTAGGTACATGTGACACTGTGATTGTGAAAAGAAAGAATGGGGGTTTAGCAAACGAGACGAAGAAGATGATTTGCAAATTGTAAAGAGAGCAGGATTGGAGTCAAATTTACATTTTGCAGAGTGTAGATTGCATACAATAAATGTTATAGATGTAATGAATCTCTTCAGCGACAATAAGGGTTAATCATCTTCCTGCTGCACAAAAGCCCCGGGTACATGAACCTAACTATTGATCTCTGCAGATAATGAATCCCGTCTGGATATGGCTGCAAGTGAGAGACCAACGCCTTCAGTTATTGCAAAACACGCTGCAAAATTCATAATATTCTCCAGAGATTATTCCACAGCAGCTACCCGGATTGAAGTGAAAAAGTTCAGCATGTCCCCAACAACTCTCACCAACTTCTACAGGTGCGCCACGCAAATCATTTTATCCGGATGCATCACAGCACAGAGAATTGCGGACGCAGCCCAGACCATCACACAAACTGACCTCCCTCCCATCGACTCCATCTGCACTTCACGCTGCCTCGGCAAGGCCAGCCGCATAATCAAGGACCAGTCGCACCCAGGCCACTCCCTCTTCTCCCCTCTCCTATCATGCACGAGGTATAGAAGTGTGAAAACGCACACTTCCAAATTCAGGGATGGTTTTTTTCCCAACTAATAACAGGCAACTTAAGGGCCCGTCCCAATTGACGATTTTTTTCGGCGACTGCCGGCGTCACATCAGTGTCGCCAAAAGATTTTGAACATTTCAAAATCCAGCGGCGACAAAAAAATGTTGCGACACTTGAAAATACACCGCGCGTCAATACGTCATCACGCCGCGTCACACCGCGTCACGCCGCGTATATACGGTGACCTGAAACGTCAGTCAACGATGCCGGCAGTCGCCAAAACAGTCGCCAAGTGGGACAGACCCTTAAACCAATAACTGGAGAGCTACTACTGTATCTACCTCATTGGAGACCCTCGGACTATCTTTAAACAGACTTTACTGGAGTTTATCTTGCACTAAATGTTATGTTATGTTATGTTATTCCCTTTATCATGTGGATGATAAACTGTGGATGGCTCGATTGTAATCATGTATTGTCTTTCGCAACAAAAGCGTTTCACTGCATCTCGTTACACGTGACAATCAACTGCAAACGTCAAGTGGGGAAACATTGGAAATACCCATTCCCTGCTCAGACCTGACTTGAACATTGAGTGCAACCTCTGAGCTTACCTTTACGATTCAATTTTCAGTGTGTCGGTGTGACTAATAAGGCACAGTGTGCGGGGATTGGCTGCAGAAACTAAATTAGTTAATTGGTAAGCTAGTTAATTAGTAAATTGGTTAATTGATTAGCGAATAAAGGAAGGGCTCGCTCTAGGGGAGCGGCCTTGTTGAGGCTAAGTGCCTTGCGAGGTAAAGTGTGAGTCTTTGTCTCAAGAGTCTGAGGCGAGGAGGCTACATTTATCCGGTTGTGTGTTTAATTTAATTTAAATATTTAAACATTGAAGTTGAGGCAGGAATATTACTGCGGTGCGTTTGCTGCAGGATGTGGGAAGTCAGGGGCACGGCTGGTGTCACCGACCACTACACCTGTGGGAACTGTGTCCAGTTGCAGCTCCTCAAGGGCCGAGTTAGGGAACTGGAGCAGCAGCTGGATGACCTGCGGTCCATCCGGGACGACGGAAGCTTCCTGGACAGGACCGACAATCAGCTCGTCACTCCAAGAGTACAAGAGGTGCGACGGAGAGAAAGGGGATGAAACGAGTGCTGGGGACCTCGGTGGAAGCGCCTCTTGAAAACGGGCAGGCAGGGTTCACCCTCTTGGGAGCTGTTGGGGCAGACGACTCTTCCAGCCTGAGCGGCGGACAGGTCTGTGACTCGAATCACAGCTCTACATTAATGATTTAGACAAGGGAATTAAACGTGACATCTCCAAGTTTGCGTATGACACAAAGCTGGGTGGCAGTGTGAGCTTCAATCAGGCTGCAGAGTTGGGTGAGTGGGCAGATGCATGGCAGATGCAGTATAATGTGGATACATGTGAGGTTATCCACTTTGGTGGCAAGAACAGGGAGGCAGATTAATAATTTAATGGTGTCAGATTAGGAAAAGGGGAGATGCAACGAGACCTGGGTGTCCTTGTACATCAGTCACTGAAATTAAGCATGCGGGTACAGCAGGCAATGAAGAAAGCAAATGGCATGTTGGCCTTCATTGTGAGCGGATTTGAGTTCAGGAGCAAGGACGTCCTACTGCTGCTGTACAGGGCCCTGGTGAGGCCGCACCTGGAGTATTGTGTGCAATTTTGGTCTCCTAATTTGAGGAAGGACATTATTGCTATTGAGGGAGTGCAGCGTAACTTCACCAGGTTAATTCCCGTGAAGGTGGGACTGACATTTGCTGAAAGAATGGGTCGACTGGGCTTGTATTCACATGGAATTTAGAAGGGTGAGAGGAGATCTTATCAAAACATATAAAATTCTTCAAGGATTGGACAGGGTAGATGCAGGAAAAATGTTCCTGATGTTGGGGGAGTCCAGAACCAGGGGACGTCAAGAAAGGCTTGAGGGTAAAGATGAGTTTTAAGTCTCGACTTAAAAGAGTCGATGGAGGGGGCAGTTCTGATGGGAAGAGGGATGCTGTTGCACAGTCTAGGGAGGGGATGAGGTGAAATCTCTTTAGTCAGAGGGTGGTGAATCTGGAATTCTTTGCCACAGAATGCTGTGGAGGCCATGTTAGTGGATATTTTTAAGGCAGAGATAGATAGATTCTTGATTGGTACGGGTGTCGGAGGTTATGGGGAGAAGGTAGTATAATGGGGTTCGGAGGAAGCGGTAGATCAGCTATGATTGGATGGCGGAGCAGACTTGATGGGCCGAATGGCCTAATTCCACTTTATCATTTATGACCTTATGTCCATCTCTGGAGAACATGGAACCGGTGACGTTTCAGGTCAGGACAACTTTTTGAACTGTTGCAGTCCGTAGGATCACTGAATTCTCAATGATTTGCCAAGACCAGTAGTAGCGTTTAAAACGTTGTTTAAATGGTGCACAATGGTTATAGGGCACCAGAGAAAAGCATTAAAATATTTACGGACCTTAACTAAAAACTGAGCAGGTCATAACTAACAAAGAGAGTATGGAGTGTGTAGAAAGGAACTACAGAAGGTTTTTCCGGTGTCTCCAGTTTCCTCCCACACTCCAAAGATGTACAGGTTTGCAGGTTAATTGGCTTGGTCTAATTGTAAATTGTCCCCAGTGCGTGTGTACGATAGTGTTAGTGTGCGGGGATCGACGGTCAGTGAGGACTCGATGGGCCAAAGGGCCTGTTTCAGCGCTGCATCTCTAAACTCGACTCGACTAAACCCATGGTGGGAAACGTCAGGTGATCTTCATGAACTGTTGCAGAACTTCAGATGAATGTAGTCCCGCAGAGGTATTTTATTGTCACATGTACTGAGGTGCAGTGAAATTCATGCTTGTATACAGTTCAGTTCAAGAATCGCTATACATAAGCTCTTGCATACATCTTAGATAAGCATCTCAGATACAGTACACGTGTACAGCAGTAGCACACAGAGACAGTGCATAGAGTGTGGGAGGAAACCGGCGCACCGGGAAAAATCCCACGCAGCTCACGGGGCAAACAGGCAAACTCCGTCCAGACAGCGCCCGAGGTCAGGGTTGAACCCTGGTCTCTGGCGCCGTGAGTAGCAACTCTACCGCTGCGCCCCCGTGCGGCCGAGGGCTGGTTTGTGTTTGCTGGTGGTGGTGATTTCAACCATGTGGTGTAACGCGGCTGGTGACGGCTAGAGGCAGTGAGCTTAGCGAGCTGCCAGAAACAAGCGCTGACTGTGTGTGTGCACCGTGCCCCGAGCTGTCACTTCACTTGACGTACCCAGGGACTTTACGTCAACCACCGGTCAAAAAAGTGCTGGTGATTGCTGACAGAGGTTGCTCCAGCTTCCCCAGCTCGCCATTAACTCTCCTTGCTGCAGACGTGTACTCTCGGTAGATCCCAGCTAAACATTACGGTGGCGCAACAGTAGAGTTGCTGCCTCACAGCGCCAGAGACCCGGGTCCGATCCTGACCACGGGTGCTGTCTGTATCCGGGTGCTCCGGCTTCCACCCACATCCCAACGACGTGCGAGTTTGTAGGTTAACCGGCCTCTGCAAATTGCCCCGAGTGTGTGGAGAGTCGATGAGAAAGTCGGATAACATTGAGCCAGTGTGGACGGGTGATTGATGGTCGATGTGGGCTGAAGGGCCTGTTTCCATGTTTCCACTCACTCACTCAACAGGGGGCACAGGAGATCCTCCTTCCCTGCGCCTGTCGCACTGTACAACCCCTCCCCTTCTTTTACTCATGGTATACTCATACCTGCCAAACAGCACGGTGGCGCAGCGGTAATCGCTGCCTCACAGCGCCGGAGACCCGGGTTCGATCCTGACCATGGGTGCTGTCTGTACGGAGTTTGTACGTTCTCCCTATGACCGAGTGGGTTTTACATAACTAGATCATTGACGTGACGATCTTGAGGCACCAAGCGAATGACCGCAATCTTTCTTCGCTTACCCAGCCCGAAACGCCACCTCTCCACGTTCCCCAGAGCTGCTGCTGCCTGACCGCTTGCATTACTCCAGCACTTTGTGCCTTTTTCTTTGTTAACCAGCACCTGCAGTTCCTCATGTCTACATTTTGCAGTTAGTCTCTGACTAAAATGTCATTGCCAGTGAGCATCACGGTGGCGCAGCGGTAGAGCTGCTGCTTTACAGCGCCAGAGACCCGTGCTCGATCCCGACTAAGGGCGCTGTCTGTATGGAGTTTGCACGTTCTCCCCGTGACCCTGCGTGGGTTTTCTCCGAGATCTTCGGTTTCCAAAAACGCTCCCAAAATGTACAGGTTGGTAGGTCAACTGGCTTGGTATAAGTGTAAACATAGTCCCTAGTGTAGGATAGTGTTAGTCGATGAGGTCTCAATGGGCCGAAGGACCTGTTTCCACACTGTATCTCTCAATTAAACTAAACTCTCTCTTAATTGTTTACCTTTGAAAAGAGTCAAGCCTAGGGTTAAACACAGAACGATCACATACTGTAATGGCGTGTCTGAAATTTCCACCAATCTAATTATCCCTCTCTAATCTGCCCTGGTTTCCCCTTGGCAATAATAGCTAACAATTATTGGGCTATTCGAGGCAGAGCTGAAACCTTGATCTTCAGAGGAAGAAAGGTTCTCTTAACACCGAGCGCCTACTAATTCGAGTGCCCCTCTCACTGTCTCGGCAATGGCCGTATGCATTATCCTGGTCAATGGGTTGTTATACACATGCACCCAGAATAAGTCCAGGAGATTTGCTGGCACCTTGCCTTATTGAGCTTTGTTGCCTCCCTATCAAATATTCAATTGGAAATAGATGTTGTCCGCAGATAATCAGTAGAAACATCTCTAACATGCATTGTGTAAGAGAGTTACAGAGTGATACAGCGTGGAAACAGGCCCAACGTGCCCACACCGGCCAACACGTCCCAGCTACACTCGTCCCACCTGCCCACATTTGGTCCAAATCCCTCGAAACCTGCCTATCCATGTACCTGTGCAGCTGTTTCTTAAATGTTGGGATAGTCCCTGCCTCAACTACTTCCTCTGACAGCTCATTCCATACACCCACCACCCTTTGTGCGAAACGGTCACCCCTCCGATTCCTATTAAATCTTTCCCCCTTCACCTTAAACCTATGTCCTCTGGTCCTCGATTCACCTACTCTGGGCACAAGTATCTGGACTCTGAGTATCTACCCGATCTATTCCTCTCATGATTTTATACACCACTATAAGATCACCACCTCATCCTCCTGTGCTGCAAGGAGCAGTCCCAGCCTGCTCAACCTACTTCCAGAGAAGCCATCTTCAAACCTCACTCCTCTCTCAGTGCATGCGTCCTTCAGAAAGATTTTAATTGAAGAATGGCAAAACACCAATGGCCGTCAAGCCACTCAATAACCGCGCGTGGTCCTTGGAGAGTCAATTAGTTGGTTTAGATGGTGGGACAGTGCGTCTGACTTAAGGGACGAGCTCACCTTGAGATAATCGATGCAAACTCGAGTCCTTATGGCTGAGAGGACGAGAGACTATTTAAAAAACACAAGTTAGGATGAAGTTAATCTCTGGGTGATTCTGCAGTTGGGGCTGCCTCGTTGATTTGAAAGCACTTTACTTCAAATTATTTCAATTCCACCAACAGCATCGGTTTTACTTAACGTACTTTAACGGTTTATAAACCACTGGTAAATTGATGGCAACGTGGGGAGTGATTCGATAACGTTTGTAATCTGTCTGGAATACTCGGTATTGACGGGGAGCAGTAACTTAGTGCACTGATAAATATTTTGCAAAATAATTTATGGCAATGCTTCCAAAGCTGTCGACTTCTTCATGCTTTTCCTGTTTTTTTTTTTAATGTAAGCAAGTCAGATCAGCTTGAACAACAAATGCAGCAGAATTCATATTACAGTCAGCATCACTGGAGCAACCTCGGGACGTCGCAGGCAGCTTCAGTGCCTGATCCTCCGTAAACCTTCTGCCAAAGATAGACACACAGTGCTGGAGTAACTCGGCGGGTCAGGCAGCATCTCTGGAGAAAAGCAATGGGTGATGTTACAATAGACAATAGGTGCAGGAGTAGGCCATTTGGCCCTTCGAGCCAGCACCGCCATTCAATGTGATCATGGCTGATCATCCCCAATCAGTACCCCGTTCCTGCCTTCTCCCCATATCCCCTGACTCTGCTATTTTTAAGAGGCCTATCTAGCTCTCTCTAGACAGCATCTAGAGAAACTGCCTCCACCGCCCTCTGAGGCATGTGTTTCGGATCGAACCTCCCTCTTCAGACTGAGAGTCAGGGGAGAGGGAGACGAGAGGTTCCGCTCAAATCCGAGCCGGCACCGATCGAGGAGGTTGGAGCCCACAATGGTCCATTGTTGGCTGTGGAAGTGGCGATAAAGACCTAAGAACAGTGAAACCAGCAAGACGACTCAGGGGGGTGGGGGGGGGGGGGGGGGGAGTGACGACGAGAGAGCAGGAAAGCAAGGGTTACTTGAGTAGAGAAGTCAATGTTCATACCGCTGGGGTGTAAGCTGCCCAAGTGATATATGAGTCGCTGTTCCTCCAATTTGCATTGGGCCTCACTCTGACAGTGGAGGAGGCACAGGGCAGAAAGGTCAGCATGGGTAGTGGAGTTGAGATGTTTGGCAACTGGGGGATCGCGTAGGTCAACGGATGTTCAGCGAAAGGACCGCCCAGTCTGTGCTTAGTCTCGCACAGGCCCACACCAAGACACAGTAGATGAGCTTGGAGGAGGTGCAAGTGAACCTCTGCCTCACCTGAAAGGACCCGAATTCTGCACTGGCTGTGCTGTCCCAGACTGTGCATGCTGGAGATAATGCCACCTCCGCACCTGGCTAGCTGATAACAACGAAGCAGGTCTTTATGCGCAGGAAGCAAGGAAGAGAGTCGGGTGAGGCCGCGGAGGCCAATAGGATCAGCAAACTCATCAGGAAGGCCGGCTCCATCCTGGGGGTGGAGTTGGATTCATGGGAGGTGGTCTTAGAGGGGAGGATGCTCCTCAAACTGCGGAGCATCCTGGACAATACAGCTCACCCCCTCCGTGACACACTGGTCAACCTGAGGAGCACCACCAGCAACAGACTGGTCCCACCAAGATGCAGCACAGAACGCCACAGGAGATCCTTCTTCCCTGTGGCTATCAAACTGTTCAACTCCTCCCCCCTTCTGTCGTGGGGTGGACTGACTCCCCTGTCTGTGCTGAACAGTAGAGTGGGTTCTGTGAGCCAAGACTGTGAGCCCATTCTATATGTGGGACTTGTAGAGGCTGAGAGAAGCGCTCTTCAGCCCGCCTGGACCATCAAGCACCCATTCTTATACGAATTCTCCCGACATTCCCATGAGGTCTGATTCCCTCCTGATTTTACCACTCCCCTACGCAATTCACCAGCCAACCGCTCGTTGGAGTCTGAGGAAGGGTCCCAACCCAAATCTCCACATATGCTGCCTGACCCGCCAAGTTCCTCCAGTACTTTGTGTTTTGTTCAGGATTCCAGCATCTGCAGTTCCTCGTGTCCCCAATAACCTTCCAAACTCCACATCTTTGGGACGTGGGAGGAAACAGGAGCACCCCACGCGGTCACAGGGCGATCGTGCAAACTCCACACAGCACCCGAGGTCGGGATCAAACCTGCTTGTTCGGAGCTGAGATGCAGCACCTCTACCTGCTGCGTCCCTGCGCCCCAGTGCATACTCTATAAACCATTCAGTTTGGATCGGGCTATTGGACCTGGTTTATTGCTTTACTCAGGGCAGGATGCCTTGCCCAGTATTACTGGCCCGTCTCCTCAGCCTTTGGCCATTGCCTGATGTTTCATTCACAAACACATAAATACAAATGCCATTTAAAAAAGACTTTTAGATTTACAATCGGGCCGAATTGTAACTCAAAAGTTTTGGATTTTTTTTTGTAGAGCTAGAGATACAGTGCAGAAACAGGCCCATCGGTGCAGCAAGTCCGTGCCGACCAGCGACCCCCGCACTCTAACACGATCTTACACGCTAAGGACAATTTACAGTTTTACCAAGTCAATTAACCTTTAGACATACAGCGCGCAAACAGGCCCTTCGGCCCACCGAGTCCACACCGTGCATTAACACCATCCTACACACATTCGGGACACTTTACATTTATACCCAGCCAATTAACCTACAAACCTGCACGTCTTTGGAGTGTGGGAGGAAACCGAAGATCTCGGAGAAAACCCACTCGGTCAGGGGGAGAAGGTGGAAACTCTGTACAGACGGCACCCGTCGGCAGGATCAAACCCGGGTCTCTGCAGCTGTAAGGCAGCAACTCTACCGCTGCGCCACCGAGCAGCCCACTGTTAATGAGTGGGAAATGCCTGAAATTAAAGAAAAATTATTTCACGGGCGCAGTTTTGTGGTAAACTAGGTGTGCTGCCGTGGGACGGACACGGAGCACTGACCTTGACTCGGGCAAGACTGTGAACCACTAATGATAAACAAGGCATTAAAAGCACAAAAGGCTGTTGAGTGAAGATGGCGGAGAAGTCGACAAGTCTTTATCTTCTATTTTGGAATTAGAAATTACAGTTAGTTAGGAATAAGACTTGAATTGTTTTGTCATTGAGCTCAAGCTTGGGTCTCTTCTTCAGACTCCAATCTGAAATTCTGCAATTTGTGGGACACTTCTCCCATCCTGCATCCTCTCCCATTCCCTCCCCCCTTCCCCAGCCACCAATGGGCCATTATTGACTCCACCCTTCCTGAGGGCATCTGCTCCTGGCCCTGTTTTGTCCTGGCCTTCTCTATCTATCAATTTTGTAGAAGGGTATCGCCCCGAAACGTCACCTTTTTCTCCACAGATGCTGCCAGACCCGCTGAGTTGCTCCAGCATTTCATGCCTACCTCTATACTCATTACCCTGACTGAAAAAGGCCAATGTGCTTAAAGCCTTCCTGTTCACCCTATCTACCTGTGACGCTGCTCCATTCGAAGGGAGATGCGAAGTATTTGCGAACGCACACATAAAGGTGGACTTTGTCTAATCCAACAAAAATCAATTATTTCCTCTCTGGTGTCTGTACTAGTGGAGTCTCTAATGAAGATGATTTAATAATCTCGCAGCAGTCTGGGCAGCACGGTGGTACAGCAGTAGCGTTGCTGCCTTGGAGCGCTCGCAGCGCCGTAGACCCGGGTTCGATCCCGACTATGGGTGTTGTCTGTGTGGCGTTTGTACGTTCTCCCCGTGACCGCGTGGGTTTTCTCCAGGTGCTCCGGTTTCCTCATGCATGTGGCACAATCATGAGAATAGTGTACGTTCATAAGGCCATTCGGCCCATCAAGTCTTCTCTGCCTTTCAATCATGGCTGATCTATCTTTCCCTCTCAACCCCATTCTCCCAGTAACCCCTGGCTCCCGTATTATTCAACAATCTGTCACCCTCCACCTTAAATATATCCATTGACTTGGCCCCCACAGCCGTCTGTCTAAGCTGTGTAGGAGCGTGTAAGATAGTCGACCACACAAGTCACCATGTTATCCCCTTCATCTAAAATGTTAAAAAAAAAGCCTCTGGTCTTATCTTGGTTCTAGAGGCCCGTTGTCCTGGCGACGGCATTGGGTTGGAGCTGCACAAACATGGAAACCCCTTGGATTTTCCGGGTGTGCATTGGAATCATAAACAACTCTCCTTGTCGATAACGTGAAGACCTCTGCCCTCTGTTAATCTCTCATACCAAAGGAGTTTGGATATTTTCAATTCTGCTCAACACGAAATGACCCCACAAATCGGCATGGATTAGCACTAAATGACACGTCTTGTGTGATATCAGATGTTGGTCACATTCAAAGCAGTGTGTCTGCAATGACATGGTCAATATCCGCAATTTAATCCTCTGTCATCGTCTTTTGAATATTCATACTCCCGTTCTTAAATCTTGATCCTCTTTGACATCTGTCGGGAGCTGGCCCGTGCTGTTCTTCTGGCACAGTTGACAGACCATAAATCAACTCTTGCTTGGTGGCCTTTGTCTAGCACCACACCGACATGGGTCGCTGGGCAGAAGTAGCCTGGCTGGTGGCCAGAGTGTTGGATGCCTGGACTAGCAGGCCTTCCGAGGATTGACAAAGGGAAAGCACTCCAGCATATGGCTGGCGGGACGCGGGCGACTGAGGGGTTGATTTATGGCCGGGCCGGAACCCCGAACATCCTCTCATTCCGGTAAACGGTGGCCCTTAATGAGCCGCAATCCATTAGCATGTGACATGGCTGGGAAGGAACAGACCCATGGAGGTCAGAGTCTCGGCCCAGAAGGCTGGGAATACAACTCAGCGGTGGCCGGTCACGTTAGGCCCAGCAAACACGGCCTGTTGTCTGTCAGCTTTACTCAGTCGCAAAGCCTAACTGTGTTACAGAGAAAGCAATCATTGTCTGCTTTGTGGGCACCCAAACACATTGGCTTAGTCCATTGTCACGTGCACGGAGGTACAGTGAAAAGCTTTTGTTGCGTCATAACTAGTCAGCGGGAAGTCAATACATAATTACAACCGAGCCTTCCTCAGTGTACACATACGGGATGAAGGCAATAATGTTCAGTCCAAGATAAAGTTCAGTAAAGTCCGATTAATGGCAGTCCGAGGGCCTCCAATGAGTTTGAGTGAGTTAAGTTTATTGTCACGTGTAGCAAGGTAGAGTGAAAAACTTTTATTGTATGCTACCCAGCCAGCAGAAAGACAGTGCAAGATTACAATCGAGCCATCCACAGGTACAGGATAAAGGGAATAATGTTTAGGCCGGTAAAGACCAATTAAAGATAGTCCGAGGGTCTCCAATGAGGTAGTTAGTAGCTCAGGACCGCTCTCTAGTTGTTATGTAGGATGGTTCAGGTGCCTGTTAACAGCCAGGAAGAAACGGCCCCTGAATCTGTAGGAGTGCGTTTGCACACTTCTGTACCCCTTGCCTGATGGGAGAGGGGAGAACAGGGGGTGACCGGGGTGCGACTGGTCCTTGATGATGCTGCTGGCCTTGCCGAGGCAGCGTGAGGTGTAGATGGAGTCAATGGAAGGGAGGTTGGTTCGCGTGATGGTCTGGGCTGGGTCCACAATTCTCTGCCATTTCTTGTGGTCTTGGATGGAGCTGTTCCCAAACCATGCTGTGATACATCCCGATAATTAACGGTTAATTCTACATTTTCAATTACAATGAGATATAGCATTATTTGATAAGCAGTAGATTGACTCAAATCAAACACTAATTGTTTGTGTAGACTGTAACAAGTGGTTGGGTAACCAGCCATCAAATAGTCACTGAATTATTGACAGGTTACCCTTGACGACCATAGAAACATAGAAAATAGGTGCAGGAGGAGGCCATTCGGCCCTTCGAGCCAGCATCGCCATTCATTGTGATCAGTGCTGATCGTCCCCAATCAATAACCCGTGTCTGCCTTCTCCCCATATCCCTTGTTTCCACTAGCCCCTAGAGCTCTATCTAACTCTCTCTTAAATCCATCCAGTGACTTGGCCTCCACTGCCCTCTGTGGCAGGGAATTCCACAAATTCACAACTCTCTGGGTGAAAAAGTTTTTTCTCACCTCAGTCTTAAATGGCTTCCCCTTTATTCTAAGACTGTGGCCCCTGGTTCTGGACGCGCCCAACATTGGGAACATTTTTCCTGCATCTAGCTTGTCCAGTCCAGCATCTCGCATGACAATCTGGAGGGAACAATTGATGTGTATTGTCACCTCCACTCCCTCCCTATGACTGCATTTGACTCCGATCCTACAACCATGTGTCCTTGATAGCCTCATATCTAATCAGTGCACCTGCCTCTCTGCAGTGGGCTAGATTTAAAGTTTAAAGTTTAAACATACTGTGTGGAAACAGGCCCTTCGGCCCACCAAGTCCACAAGTGGAAAATCAGGTACTCGCTCACAGTAGTCCCATGTTATTCCACAGTCTCACCTACTCCCTACATGCTACTGGGCAATTTACAGAGGCAATTAAGCGCCAGAGACCCGGGTTCGATCCTGACTACGGGTGCTGTCTGTACAGAGTTTGTATGTTCTCCCCCTGACCGCGTGGGTTTTCTCCGGGTGCTCCGGTTTCCGCCCACACTCCAAAGATGCACAGGTTTGTAGGTTAATTGGCTTCGGGAAGTTGTAAAATTGTCCTTAGGATAGTGTATGTGGTGATCGCTGGTCAGAGTGGACTCGGTGGGCTGAAGGGCTTGTTTCCGTGCTGCGTCTCTAAAGAGTGCACCATCTCACACACTGACTGCCCTCCACTCCACTTCCACCTGTGGGTAGATCTCATCCTGTCTTTATCGGAGGACCCACAGAGTTATTCTAAGAGTCGTACAGCACAGAAACAGGCCATTCGGCCCAAACCATCCATGCTGACCGAGATGCCCCTTCCAAGGTAGTCCCATTTGGCAGGACCAGTGGGTCGTGTGGCCAGAAGGTGCGACTGGTGGACGGTGGCCTATAGAGGGAGCCGCTGAGAGCCTGTGAGAGTGAGCTGGGGTCTTACCCTCAAGGTCGGCTGCGTGCGGTGCCTCCCGGTGGCTGAGGATGGCCGGGTGAAGAGAGGGACATCGGTTCGTGGGGCCCATCCGGTCGAAGGCGACGGAGGAAGAAGGCCCTGCAGGAGCCTGGGGCTCGCCTGGATCAGAAGCCGCTCCAGTAGACCAAGACCAACCGGACTTTGGACACGTGTAAATACGTGACAAGAACTTCACAGTGCAGTTGCTCGTGTGACAAATAAAGTACCATTGAACCATAAATGAAGAAGCGTTTCATGAAAAAGGATTTGCAGCAAAAATCGAGGATGAGGGAGGAAGTGCGAGAAATGTATAGCTGCTTATTGTCCAAGAAGGGACAACGTGACTCTTATCAGTGCAACATGTCCGGGAACAGTTCCATCTGCAGCACTAACCTGCCCCATCTGAAGCAGTTAGCTTGTTCCTTCTTAGAGTCATAGAGACGTACAGAACGGAAAGAGGCCCTTCGCCCAACTCATCCATGCTGACCATAATGCCTCATCTGCCTCATCTAGCCCCATTGGCCTGCGTTTGGCCCCTACTCCTCTCCATCTTTCCCATGTCGGGGAGTGGAGAGGAGGAACAGATTGGCTTTGGTAGCAGAACCTGCCGTGCGTTTACAGACTGAGGGTTCTTTTGCTGCTTCCCTGTCTTTCCCCGGTCTTCATTGCAACGGGAAGTCATCATCGGAAGAAGTGTTAGAGAGATAGGCATGTGCTTGTGTGGATGTAACACGTTCAAAGAGCAGGAGGTGGGAAAGTGTCAGCGCAGAAAATGGCCGTGTAAGGCTTCACTGGTGAAGACCTTCTTCAGATGTGAAGCACGTTGGAACATCCTATGGCTGTGAAAAGCTCTGTGAAAATGCCAATCTTCTTTGGTGACAAGAGAATTTTAGCTCCTCTACTTAGTTTAGTTTAGTTCTGAGATACAACGAGGAAACAGGCTCTTCGGCCCAGCTTGTCCGCACCGGCCAGCGATCCCCACACATTAACACTACTGCACACACGCTAGGGACAATTTGGCATTTATACCAAGCCAATTAACCTACAAACCTGTACGTATTTGGAATGCTCTCTGGAATACTCTTTTGATTACATACCTACTGCAACTCAGTGTATGTGTGAGGATGTGTGTGCGTGTATGTGCATGTGTGTGTGCACAATGTGTGTGTGTGCATGCATGAGAGCATGGATGTGTATGCATGTTTAGAAACATAGAAACATAGAAAATTAGGTGCAGTAGGCCATTCAGCCCTTCGAGCCTGCACCGCCATTCAATATGATCATGGCTGATCATCCAACTCAGTATCCCGTACCTGCCTTCTCTCCATACCCTCTGATCCCCTTAGCCACAAGGGCCACATCCTACTCACTCTTAAATATAGCCAATGAACTGGCCTCAACTACCCTCTGTGGCAGAGAGTTCCAGAGACTCACCACTCTCTGTGTGAAAAAAGTATTTCTCATCTCGGTCTTAAAGGATTTCCCCCTTATCCTTAAGCTGTGACCCCTTGTTCCCGATGTTGGGGAAGTCCAGGACAATCTTCCTGCATCTAGCCTGTCCAACCCCTTAAGAATTTTGTAAGTTTCTATAAGATCCCCTCTCAATCTCCTAAATTCCAGAGAGTATAAACCGAGTCTATCCAGTCTTTCTTCATAAGACAGTCCTGACATCCCAGGAATCAGTCTGGTGAACCTTCTCTGCACTCCCTCTATGGCAATAATGTCCTTCCTCAGATTTGGAGACCAAAACTGTACGCAATACTCCAGGTGTGGTCTCACCAAGACCCTGTACAACTGAAGTAGAACCTCCCTGCTCCTGTACTCAAATCCTTTTGCTATGAAAGCTAACATACCATTCGCTTTTTTCACTGCCTGCTGCACCTGCATGCCTACTTTCAATGACTGGTGTACCATGACACCCAGGTCTCGCTGCATCTCCCCTTTTCCTAATCGGCCACCATTTAAATAATAGTCTGCTTTCCTGTTTTTGCCACCAAAGTGGATAACCTCACATTTATCCACATTATACTGCATCTGCCAAACATTTGCCCACTCACCCAGCCTATCCAAGTCACCTTGCAGTCTCCTAGCATCCTCCTCACAGCGAACACTGCCCCCCAGCTTAGTGTCATCCGCAAACTTGGAGATATTGCCTTCAATTCCCTCATCCAGATCATTAATATATATTGTAAATAGCTGGGGTCCCAGCACTGAGCCCTGCGGTACCCCACTAGTCACTGCCTGCCATTGTGAAAAGGACCCGTTTACTCCTACTCTTTGCTTCCTGTTTGCCAGCCAGTTCTCTATCCACATCAATACTGAACCCCTAATTACCGTATGCTTTAAGTTTGTATACTAATCTCTTATGTGGGACCTTGTCGAAAGCCTTCTGGAAGTCCAGATATACCACATCCACTGGTTCTCCCTTATCCACGCTACTAGTTACATCCTCGAAAAATTCCACAAGATTCGTCAGACATGATTTACCTTTTGTAAATCCATGCTGACTTTGTCCAATGATTTCACCACTTTCCAAATGTGCTGCTATCCCATCTTTAATAACTGACTCTAGCAGTTTCCCCACTACCAATGTTGACTAACTGGTCTGTAATTCCCCGTTTTCTCTCTCCCTCCCTTCTTAAAAAGAGGGGTTACATTTTGCTACCCGCCAATCCTCAGGAACTACTCCAGAATCTAAAGAGTTTTGAAAGATTATCACTAATGCATCCACTATTTCCTGAGCTACTTCCTTAAGTACTCTGGGATGCAGCCTATCTGGCCCTGGGGATTTATCGGCCTTTAATCTATTCAATTTACCCAACACCACTTCCCGACTGACCTGGATTTCACTCAATTCCTCCTTTGACCCACAGTCCCCTGCTATTTCCGGCAGATTATTTATGTCTTCCTTAGTGAAGACGGAACCAAAGTAGTTATTCAATTGGTCCGCCATATCTTTGTTCCCCATGATCAACTCACCTATTTCTGACTGCAAGGGACCTACATTTGTTTTAAACTAACCTCTTTCTCTTCACATATCTATAAAAACTTTTGCAGTCAGTTTTTATGTTCCCTGCCAGTTTTCTTTCATACACGTTTGTACACGAGTGTGCGTGTATGTACACGTATAACATATGTACATGTATGGGACTGCATGTGTTTGTATGTGGGGGCATGCATGTATGTACGTCTAGATGTGTGCATGTATGTGTGGGAGTGTATGTGTATTCATGTACGTACAGGTTTATGCATGTATATGAGTGCATACACGTGTTTGAGTATTTGTGTGTGCATGTGTCTGTGGATTGTCACCTTGTCGTGGTGGAGAAGCTTGTGTGGTCCTGAGATCCTGAGAGCGATGCTCCGGGTAGGGCCACCCATGGCGGTAAGGTCGAGGGGGAGGACTCTGACAAAGAGCCAATCCAACCAAGACCTCAACGGTGGAACAGGCGGAGGACGACGGCTGACCTTAGTGGAGCGTCACAACGGCTGGGAAGGCGGATGAAGGCTGCAGCAGAGAAGGGTCTCCGGTCGTCTTGGACTCCATGCCACTGGATCCTGACCCAGATCTGTCAAGGACCGTGGGGTGGCTGTCTGTGCACCAGTCTCCCCACGTTAAACAAAGTCACGCACAGGCGTCCTCCATATAGGGAACAGCACCCTGGAGACACCCATGGTCAGCCATGACCGAGGGGGACCTAAGAAGTATCTGTGTGTGTGTGTGAGAATGTAATTGTAGACAATTAAAACATTTGAAATCATTGCAGATACAGAAAAGGATACCATGATTCTGTGCAAGCAACCTAATATTAAACAGTGAAGCACGTGTTTGAGGTAAATTAAACTCAAGACGCTTGTCCATTGTTAAATATTGGAATAAAAGAGTTGCGTTTGGTCGCTGCATTATTTCCACATTAAACTGGCTTCCCTCGGGCTCCTTCGTTAATGCTCTCCCGCAAACCAAGCGGAATGACTTCTCTCTCTTTTAGCCCTGATCATTTAGTCACTACTCATTCTGCTTTGAGAAGGGTAAAATGTTTTCGGATGCGTCCAGCTTTGGGGAGATGGGGGGGGGGGGGGGGGGCGTACTTACTGGGAGTCCTCTGGGTGAGATTTAGCGGGAGCACACTGGAGCCAGTCAGACATGGGAGGATGTGGCTGACCCTTTGTGTGCATCAGTGTGTTGTGTCGTCCTGTAATGAGGCCCTGTGTGGATATTGATATGACAGAACAAAAGGCCAAGGTGCATTAAGGACGCAGATCTGCAGGCTTCAGCCCATTTGTTTCTCGCACAAAATCCATCATGTTAATGGGTCACCTTCCAGTGGCAGCTCATGATTACATGCTTATCCGAGGAGAGGCAGGTACAAAGGGAAGAGCTTCGGAGGTGTACGCTGCCTCGGTACTGCTGGGAGGAATTTATGACAGGTCAGCGGAATGTGCTTGCCTGATATATTGACTAGGTACGCTGGGCTTTATTTTGGCTGCTCTGGCGGCGAGCTCTCTTTTCCCTGAGCTGTTTTGGAAGGGATTACGGTGCATGCAAAAAGCTTAACCCTTTGAGCGCGCAGGGCATGCGGCAGTTTACATGCGCTGGGTGCATGCTAATCGGCAGTGACGCCGGGGGCCAAGAGGGAACTGCGCTGCAGCTTCAGCTAACCTGGCAGGCAGCAGGTATTTCCTAAACTGAAAGGCGGCACTTGTGAAATGCAGGAGTGTGCAACCCTGCGCCTGTTCAGAGTCCTTGCAAGGCCTTTATCCTGCACTGTGGAATAGATTAAAGAACGCAAGGAAATCATTGCAGACCAAAGAGTTTAGAAGGATGAGCGGGTGCCTCATTGAAACTGACCAAATAGTGAAAGGCCTGGATAGAGTGGATGTGGAGAGGATGTTTCCACTAGTGAGAGAGTCTAGGACCAGCGAGCACAGCCTCAGAATAAAAGGAAGTACCTATAGAAAGGAGATGAGGAGGAATTTCTTTAGTCAGAGGGTGGTGAATCTGTGGAATTCATTGCCACGGACGGCTGTGGAGGCTGGCAATGGATTTTTTTTTTTAAGGCAGAAATTGATAGATTCTTGATTAGTGTGGATGTCAGGGGTTATGGGAAGAAAGGCGGGAGAATGGGGCTGAGAGGGAAATATACAGCAGCAATGATTGAATGGTGGAGTAGGCTTGATGGGCCGAATGGCCTTAATTCTGCTCAAACATCTTATGAACATGAAGAAAGAGCACCCTAACTAATCACCACTCTCCATTGCGAATCAGCTTCCCAGTTTAACGTCGCCTCACGTATCACAAGTGATAGAACCTAAATATTTATTTGAGTTGTTTCGTACGGGGCAGCACGGTGGGGCAACGGTATAGCTACTGCCTCACAGCGCCAGAGACCCGGGTTCGATCCTGACTCCAGGTGCTGTCTGTGCAGAGTTTGCATGTTCTTCCTGCGGCTGCGTAGGTTTTCTCCGGATGCTCCGGTCTCGTCCCACACTCCAAAGAAGTGCAGGTTTGTAGGTTAATTGGCTTCTGAAATTGTCCCTAGTGTGTAGGATAGTGCTAGTGCACGGGGTGATCGCTGGCAGGCGCGGACTTGGCGGACCGAGGGCCTGTTTTCACGCTGTATCTCTAAACTAAACTAAACAGAGGTCAAAGTTGACCATAGCCCCTTAATTCAGCCTTGTTGCACTTGACATATTCCAAGCCAGGTTCTCATTGCCAGTAGCGGGGTGGGAGATTGCGGCCTTCACGTGGCCCGCCCTGTTTCGACGAATGCAACCAACCTGGCGTGCACAATCAAATAAGATCAAATAGAACAAGTTGTCCCACAACTTTAGGCTGTGCACGCCATACGCAAGAAGGAGAAGATTGCCAGTAGTTTAGTTTAGAGATACAGCATGGAAACAGGCCCTTCGGCCCACTTGGAGAAGGGGGGAGTGAATGGGAGAGGGAAGGGGGGAGGGAACGGGAGAAGTGTTCCACAAATTGAGAAATTTCAGATTTGAGTCTGAAGAAGAGACCCAAGCCTGAGCTGTACTGATCTATGTTCAATGACAAAATAATTCAAGTCTTATTCCTAACTAATTGTAATTTCTAATTCCAAAATAAAAGATTAAAGACTTGTTGACTTCTCCGCCATCTTCATTGAACAGCCTTTTGAACTTTTAATGCCTTTGTTTATCATTTGTGGTTCACAGTCTTGCCTGAGCCAAGGTCAGTGCTCCGTATCTGTCCCACACCTAGTTTACCACAAAACTGCACCCGTGAAATAATTTTTCTTGAATTCCATGCATTTTCCACACATTAACAATGGGCGGCACGGTGCGGTAAGAGTTGCTGCCTTACAGCGCCAGAGACCCGGGTTTGATCCAGACTACGGGTGCTGTCTATACAGAGTTTGTACCTTCTCCCCAAGACCGCGTGGGTTTTCTCCCAGATCTTCAGTTTCCTCTCGCACTCCAAAGACGTATAGGTTTGTAGGTTGATTGACTTGGTAAAATTGTAAACTGTCCCAAGTGTGTGAGGTAGTGTTAGTGTGGGGGATCGCTGGTCGGCACGGACTTGAAGGACCAAAGGGCTTGTTTTCGCACTGTATACCTAGAGTTATTTGCATCTGAAGAAGGTACCCGAGTCTGAGCTGTACTGACCTCCGACCCGAAACGTCACCTATTCCTTTTCTCCAGAGATGCTGCCTGAACTGCTGAGTTACTCCAGCATTTTGTGTCTATCTTCGGTATAAACCAGCATCTGCAGTTCCTTCCGATACATTCTCTCTTGAACCCAAGTGAAGTCGCGTTTATGTCCTTTTGCATAAGCACTGTGAGGTACAGATACAATGAAAATCTTGCTGGCAGCAACATTGCGGGCATACAGACCCACACAACACGTGGAAACATAAATTCCACATCAATTCTACAAGACAGGGAAAAGAAAAAGACTAAAATAAACAAGACAAAGTGCAAAAGTGTACAATTAGATAAACAGATCCATGCTGTTTCAAGAGGTGGTTTATAGTGTTTTCCACTGCTGAAGTAAGACTAGAGTCCCTGTTTAAAACCAGAGCGACACTGCGATTGAAAACAGGAAAACGACTGTTCAGTGAAATTGTAATGAAGAAACCTGTCCTCAGTTGCAAAGAACAGTGGTCAAGATAGAACAGTATGAGTTTAGAATGAGTTTAGAGTAACAGCGGGGAAACAGGCCCTTCGGCCCACTGAGTCTGTGCCGACCAACAATCACCTGCACACTAGCACTATCGACACACTAGGGACAATTTCAGCAGAAGCCAATTAACGTACAACCTTGCATGTATTTGGGGTGTGGGAGGAAGCCGGAGCACCCGGAGGAAACCCACGCGGTCTCAGGGAGAATGTACAAATTCCATACGGAAAGCACCTGTAATCGGGATTGAGTCCAGGTCTATGGCGCTGTAAGGCAGCAACTCTACCTTTGCATCACCATGCCACCCACGGCCGGGCTGTTGATGTCTCCAATGTCAAGCGAGGATCTAGAGTCTGTGATTGTCACTTGCACCAAGATTTGAACAATGATATTCTGCGTTGGTTAAGCTGTACAGGCGCATCAAACGCAACAACACAAGAAAAAAAATGCATAATGAATGTTGGTTATACAGGTCCACCACTGATTTTCCCGCAACTGGTGGCCCTCCTTTAACCCGGACAACATTTTAAAGAGCGCAATTGAAATCTTTGCTGGAAGTCCCCCGGAAAATGTGACGCCGAAACCTCATCAGGATTTCCGCGCTTAACTGGCCGATGGAATTGGCCCCCTGCGGCTGGGGCTCTGGAACTCCGGGCCGGCTGGACCTGGCAGATCCATTCCCATAGCCGACTTTCGAGGTCGACTTTGTTAAGTTTGTTCTCTCAGCCTCTCGGCAGTCTAGGAGGACCGTTCCAGTACTGTTGGTCTCTTTTCCGAGACCATGACCTCTGTTGGTTCGGCGGCAACACGGATAAATACCAAGAGTGCTGGAAAATCGATGGTGGACCTGTACCAAAGTCAAAGGAAGTCAAGAGAGTTTATTGTCATGTGTCCCTGACAGGACAATGACATTCTTTCTTTGCTTAGCACAACAGAACATAGTAGGCATTGACTACAAAACAGATCAGTGTGTCCATATACCATTATATAGGTAAATACACACATGATTAAATAAATAAAATTGATAAAGTGCAAATAACAGATAATGGGTTATTAATGTTCAGAGTTTTGTCCGAGCCAGGTTTAATAGCCTGATGGCTGTGGGGAAGTAGCTGTTCCTGAACCTGGTCGTTGCAGTCTTCAGGCTCCTGTACCTTCTACCTGAAGGTAGCAGGGAGATGAGTGTGTGGCCAGGGTGTGTGGGCCCTTGATGATGCTGCCAGCCTTTTTGAGGCAGCGACTGCGATAGATCCCCTCGATGGAAGGAAGGTCAGAGCCGATGATGGACTGGGCAGTGTTTACTACTTTTTGTAGTCTTTTCCTCTCCAGGGCGCTCAAATTGCCGAAGCAAGCCATGATGCAACTGGTCAGCAAGCTCTCTACTGTGCACCTGTAGAAGTTAGAGAGAGTCCTCCTTGACAGACCGACTCTCTGTAATCTTCTCAGGAAGTAGAGGTGCTGATGTGCTTTCTTAATAATTGCATCTGTGTTCTCGGACCAGGAAAGATCTTCAGAGATGTGCACGCCCAGGAATTTGAAGCTCTTCACCCTTTCAACCATCGACCCGTTGATATAAACAGGACTGTGGGTCCCCATCCTACTCCTTCCAAAGTCCACAATCAGTTCCTTGGTTTTGCTGGTGTTGAGGGCCAGGTTATTGTGCTGGCACCATATGGACAGTCGCTCGATCTCTCTTCTGTACTCCGACTTATCCCCATCAGTGATACGTCCCACTACAGTGGTGTCGTCAGCGAACTTGATGATGGAGTTCGCACTATGACCGGCTATGCAGTCATGAGTATAGAGTGAGTACAGCAAGAGGCTGAGCACGCAGCCTTGAGGTGCTCCCGTGCTGATTGTTATCGAGTCTGACACATTACCACCAATGCAAACAGACTGTGGTCTGTGAATGAGGAAGTCGAGGATCCAATTGCAGAGGGATGCGCAGAGACCCAGTTTTCTGCGCGTTTGGTAACCACTTGGAGGGGATGATTGTGTTAAATGCCGAGCTGTAATCGATGAATAACAGCCTGACATATGAGTTTTTGTTGTCCAAGTGGTCCAGAGTGGAGTGGAGGGCCAGCGAGATCGCATCCACCGTTGATCTGTTGTGGCGGTAAGCGAACTGCAGTGGGTCCAGGTTTCTGTCGAGGTAGGAGTTGATTTGCGCCATGATCAACCTCTCGAAGCACTTCATCACCACAGGCGTTAGTGTCACAGGTCGATAGTCATTGAGGCACGTCACCTTGCTCTTCTTGGGCACCGGTATTATTGATGCCCTTTTGAAGCAGGTGGGAACCTCAGACCTCAGAAGTGACAGGTTGAAAATGTCCGTAAAAACTCCAGCCAGTTGGTCCGCACAGGTTTTTAGAACACGACCAGGTATACCTTCAGGTCCAGGCTCTTTTCGAGGGTTCACCCCTCTGAAGGATTTCCTGACGTCGGCCTCTGTGACTGAGACTGAAATACCATCACAGCGAATGGGGGCTCGGGAAGGCACATCGGTGTTCTCCCTATCAAAGCGTGTGTAAAACGCATTGAGCTCGTCAGGGAGTGATGTTTCGCCGACATCCGAGCTGCCTCCTGGTTTCGCCTTGTAGGAGGTGATTGCATTCAGTCCCCGCCACAGCTGCCGAACATCTGTCTCATCCTCCAGCTTGGAGCAGAAGTCCCTTTTGGCCTTTTTGATGGCCTTACCAAGGTCGTATCTGGACTTCGTGTAGACCACTGTATCATCAGACATGAATGCCCGGTGTCTGGTCTTCAGAAGAGTGCGGATCTCACAGTTCATCCAAGGTTTCTGATTGGGAAACACTCGGAAGGTTTTGGTGGGGATGCAGTCCTTTACACATTTCTTAATAAAGTCTGTAACGACTGTGGTGTATTCGTTCAAGTCCGTTGCCGAGTCCTTGAACATTGCCCAGTCTACAGACTCCAAACTGTCCTGTAGTTGTTCCTCTGTTTCCCCCCCCGACCAGCTCTGTACAGTCCTCACCTCTGGGGGTGCGCTCTTTAATTGCTGCCTGGAGGCAGGGAGAAGCAGCACCGCGGTATGGTCGGATTTACCGAAGTGAGGGCGAGGGATAGAGCGATAGGCATCCTTGATGGTGGTGTAGCAGTGGTCGAGGGTGTTTGGTCCCCTGGTGCAGCAGGAGACATGTTGGTGGAAGGTGGGGAGTGATTTCTTTAAGTTTGCCTTATTGAAGTCCCCAGCAATGGTGGTAAATGCCTTGGGGTAAGACGTCTGGTGTTTGTTGACCACGGCGTGCAGCTCCTCCAGTGCCAGACGGACGTCTGCCTGGGGTGGGATGTAGACCGCAGTCACGATGGAGGTGAATTCCCTCGGAAGGTAGAAGGGACGGCACTTCACTGCCAGATGTTCGAGGTGTGGAGAGCAGGAGTTGGACAGGTAACCATGTAAACCATACTGGTGCAAGCCAAAGTGTAGGGAGGTTGCACGGCAGTCGGGGGTCACCACCCGTGGGTGGGGGAGGAGGAGGTGGTGGTGGGGGGGAAGAGGTCGGCTGGTGGGGGAGTGGGGAAGAGGTTGGGGTGTTGGTGCTGCTCGGTCAGTGGGTGGAGGGAGCAGACCGTCCCCAACTCTGCCGCAGCTGACGTTGACCGGAACGGCGGCCCCGCTTCACCATGCCCCGCTCCATCCTGCCCAGCCCCGTCCCACCCGGCCACCTGTGTGGGCGCTGTTGACCCACAGCCAGTGATAGTGTGGCCCACAGGGGGAGATGGGGCGGAGGGCGGGCGTGGCCGGACAGCGCTGACCCCGGGGGGGGGGGGGGGGGAGAGTGAGGGCTGTCCTGAGGGATGCGCTCCTTCAGCCTCCGTGGTGCTCGGGTTCAGAGCAAAGATATTGGAGCATTTGGTTCAGAGCACTTTGTCACCCTGAAAAAATAACCGCACAATATTGCAATCAAATTGCTCTGAGTTTGCGTTTGCTTTATGTCGAGAAGGCTTATCGAGATGGTGCTGTCTGGACACGACAATGAATGTGGCTATTAGTCGCGGATTGTAAAAGGCGCTGCACCATGGGATAACACCAGTTTAAACTCTCGGTGGCTCAGCACGTCAACTCCCCCTCCCATTTCGTATCCGACCTCTCTGTCCTGGGTCTCCTCCACGGCCAGAGTGAGCAACACCGCAAATTGGAGGAACAGCACCTCATATTCCGCTTGGGGAGTCTGCATCCTCTTGGCATGTGTTAGGTACTTCTCCCCCCCCCCCCCTCTGGTGAATGCTATGTACTTAACTCTTGTGTTTCTCTCCTGAGTGCAGGCCCCGTGGCTGGGAGTCAGGAATCAAGGGGTTAAGGGCTCCTGTACCCGATTGGCTAAGCTGCGTCAGGTAACGGGTGACTCATCGGAAGCTTAAATACCAGAATCTCCCAGAATTCTCTCTCTCTTCGTCGACCCTGACCCGTGAGCAGGTTGCTGGTGTGAACTGCAGGAGGCCTGGCCACAAGGCATAGAACTTTGTGCATTATTACCTACATTTGTTAATTAATATTGAATTGGGACAGATAAGGGCTGACCTGAGGGTTTTCGTGTATTTTGTTTCAGGGTTATTTCCATTTAGGCAGGTTAGAGACTCTAGTTCGACGGCCCATTGCGAGGCTGGCTGGAGCACTGTTATCTTTGTTTATTAGTTTATTCTTGTCCTTGTCTGGGTTGTTTGGATCAGGTTTGAGTTTTAATTAAATAAAAGACTATTTTCTTGAACTTGAGCCTGGTTTTTGACTATGTTACACGGCTCTGAAGTACCTGCCTTCGGGAGTCGTAACAAAATGGGGGCTCGTCCTAAGCTTTGAGGAACCTAGACAGTTTTGGGGTTTTTTTTTGGTAGGCTTCTGGTGACTGAGGAAGTCTGTGTTGTGAGGAGATTTTTTTTTCCTCTTCCATTTGGGTAACATTTGTGACCAGGGTTTGGCTGGTGGTTTGGTCCTACATTTGATATGGAGTTTAAAGTGCAGAAATTTACTGAGGCTCCTAGTCGGAAGTTGTTTGATAAATGTACCAAGGAGCTGGCAGAGACCTATAAGGTGCCTCTTGATAAGGATTTGAAGAAAGAGGCTATAAAGTTGGAGTTATGGTCTGCGTTGGTGAGGAGTGGGGTATTGCCTGCTGGTGCAGACAGTCCTCTATCTTCTACAAAGCCTAGTCAGGAAATGGGGGACCCCATTCGATTGAAGGAGTTAGAGCTTGAAATGAAAAAGGAGGAGAGGGCCTTAAGAGAGAAAGAGATCCAATTTGAGCTTGAAAGGAAAAAGGAGGAGAGGGCCTTAAGAGAGAAAGAGCTCATGCTTGAAATGAAATGCCTTGAGCTGCAGGAGAAGGAGTTGAATGCCTCCCGAGTTTCTTCTAGGGAACTGGAGTTTGATTTGAGCAAGAACATCCGCCTGGTTCCCCCGTTGAATGAGAAGGATGTGGACAAGTATTTTGCTGTGTTTGAACGGACGGCTTCGTCCTTGATGTGCCCTAGCGACATGTGGTCCTTGCTGTTTCAGAGTGTCCTTGTGGGTAAAGCACAGGAGATGTACCCGTCTTTATCTGTTGACAACAGTCGGGACTATGAGTGTGTGAAGTCTACGGTATTAAGGGCTTATGAGTTGGTTCCAGAGACGTACCGGCAGAAGTTCCGGCGCTTTAGGAAGTTTGATAGTCAGACTTATGTGGAGTTTGCTTGGGAGAAGAAGGCATTTTTTAACAGGTGGTGCGCTTCTCAAGCAATGAAGGATTTTGAGCTGCTGCGGGCCTTGATGATTATGGAAGACTTTAAGAACTGTCTCCCTGAGAGGTTTGCTACTTACCTTAATGAGCACAAAGTGACGGAGGTGTCTAAGGCCGTGGTGTTAGCAGATGAGTATGTATTGACTCATAAAACGGAGTTTGTTGGGCGATCCTATAGTTTTGGGGCATTAAATCGTGGTGGTGTCGCCGGTGGCAGTGCCAAAGCTGTTTCTGAGCCTGCTAGTGTCAGCACTTTGATACAGGGGGAGGTCCGAGCTGATAGGGTTGACGGAAATTTCAGGACTAAGGAAGGGCCTGTTTGCTACTATTGTAAAGGGAGTGGGCGCATCTTAAAGTCGTGTCCCGTCCTGCAAAGAAAAAATGCAAAGCCTGTGGCTTTGGTGGGTATACAAAGAGCACCTGTGGTTCCTGGGATGCCTGCGTCTGATGAGTGTGTGAATTATTCTGCGTTCATCATGAAAGGTTTTGTTTCTCTAGAGGATGGGGGTCATAAAGTTCCAGTATCCAGCTTGCGTGATACTGGTGCTACTCAGTCCTTTATATTGGATAGTGTACTGCCGTTTTCTGGGGAGTCATCGGTTGGGTCCAGTGTCCCTGTGGTAGGATTCGGGTTGGAGGACATGGTAGTGCCTTTGCATACCGTGAGCCTCGAGTCCGAGTTGGTGTCAGGCCGGGTAATTGATGAGTTACGGCCGTGTTTTCCCGTTGCGGGTGTTTCTGTGATTTTGGGGAATGCATCCGACGGTCTTCACAGCTTGTGCTGTCACAAGGGCTATGGCTAAGAGCCAGGCAAAGTTTGAGGATGTAGTGGATCTGAGTGAGAGCATTTTTGGGGATCAGGATGATGGATCCTGTGTTGTGCAGGGTGTTTCTACATCTCAAGATGGGGTCTTGTCTGAAAATGTGCCGGTGTCGCTGTCACGTGACCGGCTGGTTGAGGAGCAAAAGAGTGATCAAGGTTTATCGGATCTGTTCGACTGCGCGGTGCCTGAGGGGGATATGGATTCCACAGCAAAGGGGTATTTTCTGAGGAATGGCTTGCTGATTCGAAAGTGGTCTCCCTTGGCTATGCCAGGGCATAATGATTGGAGCGTGGTTGATCAGATTGTGAGACCTCGTTGGTATAGGGACGAGATACTCTGTTTGGCTCATGATGGACCTCTGGGAGAACATTTGGGGGTCAATAAGACGTATGACCATATCTTACGGAATTTTTTTTGGCCAGGGTTGAAAAAGGACGTGAAGCAGCACTGCAGGTGTTGTCACATTTGCCAGGTGGCAGGAAAGCCGAACCAATCGATTGTTCCTGCGCCTTTATAGCCAATCCCTGTGGTCGGGGAGCCGTTTGAACGGATTCTAGTTGATTGTGTGGGTCCTCTACCTCGGACAAGGGTGGGCAACAAGATTTTATTGACAATTATGTGTGCGTCTACCCGCTTTCCGGAGGTGGTCCCTTTGCGTAACATTACTGCCCCTGCCATTGTGAAGTCTCTCACTAAGTTTTTTTCGTTGTTCGGTTTGCCCAAGGTTGTGCAGTGCGACCAAGGTTCCAACTTCATGTCAAAGGCTTTTGGTCAGGTAATGGAGTTGTTGGATATTGAGCTTTGTTACTCCAGTGCGTACCATCCAGAGAGCCAGGGAGCTCTCGAGCGGTTTCACCAGACTTTGAAACCCCTGTTGAGGACTTACTGCCTGGAGTTTGCAAAGGACTGGGATGAGGGGGTTCATCTCGTTATGTTTGCGGTGCGTGAGGTCGTGCAGCAGTCTTTAGGGTTCAGTCCTGCTGACCTTGTGTTCGCGCATGCTGTTCGTGGTCCGTTGAGGGTCCTGAGGGAGAAATGGTTGCAGGAGAATTCGAAACGTAGTATTTTAGACCACGTCTGTACTTTTAGGTCTAGACTGCGGAGGGCATGCGAACTGGCAATGGGTAATCTTGCTTCTGCTCAGTCTAGGATGAAGGGCTGGTTCGACAGGAAGGCTTCTAGTAGGAATTTTTCTCCAGGTGACAAAGTCCTGGTGTTGTTGCCTATTCCTGGTTCCAGTCCGCAGGCTCGGTATAGTGGTCCCTGTCAGGTGGTTAAGAAGGTTGGTGCAAGGGATTACGTTATTGGTACCCCTGATCGGAGGCGTAAGACTCAGCTCTGTCATATCAACATGCTGAAGCAGTACCATGAGCAGGAACATGTACAGGTTGATAGGGAGGAGCTGTGTCCTTCGGTTTTGTCTACGCCGGTTTTGGCTGTAGTAGTGCTGCCCCCTGACACGGGGGGTGATGTGGGAGCGGCACGAATGTCTGTGGCAGTGACGCAGGGAGAGCTGTGCAACTTTGAAGATTTGAAGTCGCTTCCCTTGCCGTTGTCCCATTTGTCTGAAAGTCAGCGGGATGATCTGCTTGCTTTGGTGGGGTCAAATGGGTCACTGTTCTCGGATGTGCCTTCTCAGACGCCTATGCTGCAGCATGCAGTTGCTGAACCTAGTTGTAGTCCATGGAGTTCTCCGGGTCTACTGGCTATGAAGGCTCATGGGGACGACAGGTTTTGCACGGACTTTCGGAGGGTGAATGGTGTAACTAAGCCGGATTGCTATCCTCTTCCACGGATGGAGGATTGTGTGGATCATGTGGGAAGTGCATCTTTTGTGTCTAAGTTGGACTTCGCTAAAAAGGTATTGGCAAGTTCCTTTGTCACTGAATAGTTTCTTCCGAAGCTTATTCAATATCTTTGGGTGGGGGTGTTAGGTACTCCCCCTCCCCTCTGGTGAATGCTATGTACTTAACTCTTCTGTTTCTCTCCTGAGTGCAGGCCCCGTGGCTGGGAGTCAGGAATCAAGGGGTTAAGGGCTCCTGTACCCGATTGGCTAAGCTGCGTCAGGTGACGGTGACTCATCGGAAGCTTAAATACCAGAATCTCCCAGAACTCTCTCTCTCTTCGTCGACCCTGACTCGTGAGCAGGTTGCTGGTGTGAACTGCAGGAGGCCTGGCCACATGGCATAGAACTTTGTGTATTATTACCTACATTTGTTAATTAGTATATAGAATTGGGACAGATAAGGGCTGATCTGAGGGTTTTCGTGTATTTTGTTTCAGGGTTATTTCCATTTAGGCAGGTTAGAGACTCTAGTTCGACGGCCCATTGTGAGGCTGGTTGGAGCTCTGTTATCTTTGTTTATTAGTTTATTCTTGTCCTTGTCTGGGTTGTTTGAATCAGGTTTGAGTTTTAATTAAATAAAAGACTATTTTCTTGAACTTGAGCCTGGTTTTTGACTATGTTACGCGGCTCCGAAGTACCTGCCTTCGGGAGTCGTAACAGCATGAACATTGAATTCTCTCAATTCTGTTGACCCATGCTGTCTCCTCCCCTTCCCACCTCTCCCTCAGCCCTCGGGCTCCTCCTCCTCCTTTTTCCTTTCTTTCCCCCGCCTCCCCCCCACCCCCCATCAGTCTGAAGAAGGGTTTTGGCCCGAAATGTTACCTATCCCCTTCGCTCCATAGATGTTGCTTCACCCGCTGAGTTTCTCCAGCATTTTGTGTACCCTCGACTTTCCAGCATCTGCAGTTCCTTCTTTAACACCAGTTTAAACTTGATACCCTCCCACTTTCAATGACAGCACCCACGATTATTTACAGCACATAAATTGACCATGTCGGAGGTTTTTAACAGGGAAGAAAGTACACGCTTCATGTGTTAACTGTGTGCGCTGAGGCAGCCATGTCCTCCACATGGATTGAGCTGCTCCGTGCGTCATGCCCCTTGACCCGATGACCCCCTACACAGTGCAGCCTCAGTATTCTGACACTGGCAGCAAAGACCCCTGAGTGTTCTGTGTTTATGGTACATTGCATCTTTTCTTTTATCCCTCAACAATCTTCTCATCTGCTATCCTGGTGAGAAAAGCAAAAGAGACCTTAAAAAAAAAAAAGAAATCAATTTCTCTTGCGAAGTTCTTGATCTTTGAGCCATTGCAGCATTGAAAATGTACAATGCTTTTATTGCCCCGCCTGACTTTGTGAAATAATGAATCTGCTTTCATCTGTTTCTTTAAGGTAAGTGGGAAAGGATAAAAGATATATTGAATGCAAATCAAGATTTGGGTGGAGTGAAGATGATTAATTCACATCATTGTAGGATCTTTGAAAGTAATTTAGATTTCACATCTGATGATGATTACGCTAGCCCTTAGATGTTAATAGAGGTTGAATCCTTGAAGTCTGCATCTCATATCTCCTTGTTAAGTTCTCATTTTAATCTAAAGCATGCCTTTTGACATTCTTCTCAAAATCTCTTTTTGTTTCAAGAATCCATCTTGATTAATTATTGGGTGTAAGGCTGAGCGTAATAACTCTCTCCTGCTCCAGTCTGCTCTAATGATAATGTACTTGTGGAGGGCAAACCTTGTTCTTTTGAAAGTTCACTTGAAGGGAAGAGTTAGTGTGCTGGATCTTCAGGTTAGTGACAGGATCTGACATGGATTTTATCTCCCTGTGATTTACTGCGCTATACTGCGCCTAATTGGAAAAGCACAGGACTGGATGTCAACCTATAGCTCAATGGTGATTGCTTCTGACTTTTTTTTTGAAGCTAAAAGTAGACGCTTTGAGCCCACTTTTCGGGGAGGGTGTAAAGATGTTTTATCTAGTAGAGTCCCAGCAATATTGGCATCTACACTAATGAACCAAATCATTATGGCCCCTCGCCAACCTCTTCCAGTAAGCCAGGTGGTTTACGAAGAACAAGGTTTTTATATCTTATTTCTTAATGTGTTACTGAATGTGCCTTGGTTATCAATGGTTGGATGTCGGGAGGAGGGAAGTGTTGGAACTGGATATACGAGAGCCCTGGGGACTTTCAGGGTATATTCTTTAATGCTTTTAACATCAGAAAGATGTGTCATCAACATAACTCTGTAGCTGGATTGTCAACTAGCCTCAAAGAATAATAGCTTCAGGCATATTTTCCAACAGAATGTATTTTATTTTGGGAAGAGAGTGTTCTAAGAATTTATCTCTTACTCCAAGAAGATAATATTCTGTGTCTATATATTTCATGTCTTAATTGTGCTAATTGCAATGGGCAGCACAGCTGATACAGTTGCTGCCTCCCAGCGCCAGAGACTTGGGTTCAATACCGACCACGGGTGTTGTCTGCGTTGTGGTAGTACGTTCTCCCTGTGACCACGTGGGATTTCTTTGCGTGTTCCGGTTTCCTCCCACACCCCAAAGATGTGCGGGTTGGTACATCTGCAGTAAGATGCTGCAGATGTTCTACCAACCAGTGGTAGCCAGTGCCATCTTCTTCGATGCCGTGTGTGCAGGGGCAGCAGGGCGAAGGTCACGGACGCCAATAGGATCAACACCATCAGGAAGGCCGGCTCCATCCTGCGGGTGGAGTTGGATTTATGGGAGGTGGTCTTGGAGGGGAGGATGCTCCTCAAACTGCGGAGCAGCCTGGACAATACAGCTCGCCCCCTCCATGACACACTGGTCAACCTGAGGAGCACCTACAACAACAGATGCAGGACAGAACGCCACAGGAGCTCCTTCTTCCCTGTGGCTATCAAACTGTACAACTCCTCCCCCTTCTGTCGTTAGGTAGACTGAGACTGACTCCCTCCCCAAACTGCACATACCCCAACCCTTTCCACTCATCACTTTCATGTTTCATGTATTTTGTGTTTTGTGTATGCTGTGTTTTATGACTATTGGCAGATCAGTTTCCATCCTGGGATAAATAAAGTTCTAACATGTTGCATCGTAGGTTAAGAGAGTCAAGATTTTTTGTATTGGCACATGTCCGACAACAGAACAATGACATTCTTACTTGCAGTAGCACAACCACACACACACACACACACACACACACACACACACACACACACACACACACACACACACACACACACACACACACACACACACACACACAACACGCATGGACATGGGAAATTCTTGTCAACTCGCACCACCTTTCAGCTGGAGATGGACACAAGACACTGAATAACTCAGCAGGACAGGCAGCATCTCTGGGTAGAAGGAATGGTGACGTTTCGGGTTGCGATCCTTCTTTGGACTGTCTTTCCTGGATTTGGTTCTGGATGCTTTCCCTGCTCATCACTCCTCTTTTCCAGCTCATTCCACTTCCGAAGATAGACACAAAATGCCGGAGTAAGACTTCAGACCGAAGAAGGGTCTCGACCTGAAACGTCACCTATCCCTTCTCTCCAGAGATGCTGCCTGTCTCGCTGAGTTACACCAGCATTTTGTGTCTATCTTCAGTTTAAACCAGCATCTGCAGTTCCTTTCTACTCATTCCACTACCCACTGGGTCTTCTTCCAATCCTCCTGCAAAGATGCAGTACTTGCACTGGTGCACGCTGCTTTATTCCTTTGGCTGTCAGTAAGAAACATGAAGGGAGTTATCCCTGAAAAAAAGTGTTGCTTCTAACTATGCCGAACCCTGCAGCGGTGGACAAAGTATTTCCCATTTACAGCTCTAGCCTCCATTTTTAAAGTTATTTTCAAGTTTACCAACCAAACTTCACTGTCATGCCAGCCCTGGTTTGTTCTGGCCATTTCCCCCTTCCACTCCCTCTCCAGCTAACCTGTATCTTTCAGCCTGAGGAAGGGTTCCGACCCGAAACGTCACCCATTCCCTCTCTCCAGAGATGCTGCTTGTCTTGCTGAGTTACTCCAGCATTTTGTACCTAACTTCGATGTAAACCAGCACCTGCAGTTCCTTCCTACACAGTCATGGACACCCACCTATTGCAATGAGGTGAAGGAAGGAATTGCAGATGCTGGTTTAAACCGAAGATCGACGTAAAAAGCTGAAGTGACGCAGAGGGGCAGGCAGCGTCTCTGGAGATAAGGAATGGGTGACGTTTCGGGTCGAGACCTTTCTTCAGCCAAGCCAGGGAAAAGGGAAACGAGAGATATAGACGATGATGCAGAGGGATAATGAATGAATGATGTGCAAAAAAGTGACGATGATGAAGGAAACAGGCCATTGTAAGCTGTTTGTGGGGTGAAGATGAGAAACTGGTGTGACTTGGGTGGGGGAAGGATAGAGAGAGAGGGAATGCCAGGGGCTACCTGAAGTGAGAGAAATCAATATTCATCCCACTGGGCTGTAAGCTGCCCAAGCGAAATATGAGATGCTGTTCTTCCAATTTGCGTTTATCCTCACTCTGACAATGGAGGAGACCTAGGACAGAAAGGTTTGTGTGGGAATGGGAAAGAGAATTAAAGTGTCCAGCAATCGGGAGATCAGGTAGGTTCAGGCAGACTGAGCGAAGGGCAGAGGATGTTGTCTACATGGGATAGAGCGTCTATCTCTCCCCCAACCAAGTTGCACCAGCTTCTCCTTTTCACCCAACAAACAGCTAACAATGTCCTGTTTCCTTCATCATCGTTCCTTTTTTTGCATATTTTCCAATAAGGTGTTCTTTGCTCCAAAAGCCGCACGACGTTCGACTAGCCCGGCACGTGGTGGCTGAGATTCCCCCCCCCCCCCCCCCCACCCCCCCCCCCCCCCGATGCAGGAACTTGATGACCCCAACGAGGGGACTCACCTCCAGCTACGGGAGTAAGATCAACGGAAGGTAAGAGGCCCCCCACCGCTGGAGGACAAAGAAGGGAGAGATTGAACTTTTTTTCGCCTTCCATCACTGTGAGGAATGTGGAGGAGTCATTGTGGTGGATGTTTATGTTAAAATGTCTTTTGTGTGTTCTGTTGCTTTTTATTGATATGACTGTATGGCAAATGAAATTCCTCTTATGTGGCAAAACATACTTGGCTGATAAAACATGAGTCTGATTCTGATTTGTTCCATGCTGTTGGCATGTATTGAGGTGAGGATTATTGTCCGTGGATTACGTGTGTAAACATTGGGCAAAGGAATTTCCTGCTGCTTGGTGTATCTATTTGTTCCAATGTTAAATAAATCCTCCCTCCCCCAAATTTAACACATTTCACTTGCAAGCAGTCTTCATAGAAATGTGCTTTTCGATGTTCCATTTGTGGGTAGACTATGATAGATAATACTATGTTATGTCATATAAAGTATTGAAAACAGAAAGAAAAATACTTTACCAAATTATTTAGTAGCGGCAAGATATGGTTCTATCAGTTTAACGGCCCACAGCCAACAAGGCTGTTTCTCTTTTCCATTATGTGTGTTTTATGCTGTGCACAATCTGTATTTTGTCGGTTATTTCCAATTTCCAACAAGATCCTGAGTCCTGTACTTCTGCCTAAAAGCATCCTTTGTCTGACCTGGAGTGGGGCTGACAGCATTTCTGATTTATACCGAGCTCAGTTGCACCGTTCACCAACATCTTGAAGAATCACATGGAACTGCAGATGCTGGTTTACAAAACAAGACACAAAGTTCAGGGGTAACTCACTGGGCCAGGCAGCATCTCTGGAGAACTCGTAAATACAAGGAACTACTGGTTTTGAAGGGTCCTGACCCGACACATTAAAGTATTTCACCAGTCTGTGCTTGGTCTTATAGACCCATATATCACCCTCCTCTATATCTGCGAGCCAAAGCATAGACTGGGCAATCGTTTCAGTCTGCCTTGGTCCACCTGATCTCCCGATTGCCATTGTAACACTTTAACTCCCCTTCCCATTCCCACGCTGACCTTTCTGTCCTGGGTCTCCTCCACTGTCAGAGTGAGGCCCAGCGCAAATTGGAGGAACAGCTCCTCATATTTTGCTTGGGCAGCTTACACCCTAATGGCATGAACATTGAAAAGTAACCCTTGCATCTCCTCCCTCTGTGTCCCTCCCCCATTCTAGTCATCGTACTAGTTTCACTGTCGTCCCGTTGAGTTTTGCTGTCTGTATAACTCGTTATCACCTGCCCCACAGCCAACACTGGACCATTGTGGGCTCCACTGTTCCTTGCTCATCGTTGCTTTTTGCACATCTTTCATTAATTTGTTCCATTTACCATCTACAACTCGTTTCCCTTTCCCCTGACTCTCAGTTTGAAAAAGGGTCTCAACCCGAAACGTCACCTCTTCCTTCTCTCCAGAGAAACCTGCCTGGCCCGCTGGGTTAGTCCAGCATTTTGTGCCTCTCTTTGGTGTCAACCTGCATCTGCAGTTCCTTCCTACACGTTCAACGATGGAGTCCCAGTTGGTCGAATAGATGCAGATTCACGATTTCCATCACACGTTAGGCATTAGAAGCCATTCTCTCTCCACCTTCTGTCCTGATGGAGACATTGAACAATTCACGTTGGAGTAGGTTCTGGCAAAGACCCGTGGAGCACTCACAAGGTTTTATAGGTCTGGAAACATGCTGATGGCTTCATGGCTGATGGAGCAAAGAAATGGTTCCTTAAACTAAGGTTATTTATGGTCCCCAAAAGCCTTCAATGCCTCAACTGATAATATGACAAAAAGCTTCTGTATCCCAAAACTGTATTATAGATTTACACTGGCACCTTTTATGTAATAACAATTTAATCTCCATTATAAAGTCATTAAAATATATTTGTGGACCAATCTATTGCATAATGGCACAATTTAACACAGAGATCAATTAAGCACCAAATCCCATTTTACGATTATTATACATATTATAGAATGTTACAGGACTTGTTGCAATGGCATTAATTTGAGATTTTTTCAATGAAGATGTATCGGAGGACAATTCCCCTGTCTCAACGTTTCATACATATTTAAAAATATAATAAATAAATAATGGTTTTGTTGTGATAATGCAGATTGCAATTTTTAAGACTCCATTTAAATATTTAGGAAGATGGAGGCGAATAATTGACAACAGGTTTTAACGGCCGGTGAAAATTGCAACTGGGCTGGTGGTTGCCGAGTGTGTAATAATGATTGGAATTAGATGGACACTGACAAAAGATGGATCATTTTAATTTCCACCAATTAAACTGAAGTTCATCGAATCATCTTCTTCAATCTTCATGAATACTTTATTTTCACGGTGGTTCAAAGCTATTACAAGAGTGATTATTTGTGATGCTCAAATAAGGCCTTTGGAAAACATGATTTCAAAGGCTTCCTCCCAAATATTTGCCAAGCCGCTTTGGAACTTTAGGTTTCGTCTAGTTTAGGGGTAAACGCGGAAACTGGCCCTTCGCCCACCGAGTCCCCGCGACCAGCGATCCCCGCACGCTAGCACTATCCTACACACACACACACAAGGGCCCATTTTACACATGCACCAAGCCAATTAACCTACAAACCTGTACGTCTTTGGAGTGCGGGAGGAAACAGAAGATCTCGGAGGAAACCCACGCAGGTCACTGGTAGAATGTACAAACTCCGTACAGGCAGCACCCGTAGTCAGGATCGAACCCGCTGTGAATCTCTGGGGCTGTGAGGCAGCAACTCTGCCTCTATGCCACCATGCCGCCCGCTGTGTCCTTCCCCAGGTGTAACGTTGGTGGACTAGAGCAGGAAGCAGCCCTCTCTGTGCGACAGAGAGGAATAAGTCAGGATGCACCAATAAACCTATCTTCACCGTCCTAAGCAGATTTATGATGGTCATATATTAAGCAGCATCGCAAGTGCATTAATGAAGGGGTATTGCAGTGTAATTGTTTCATTCCTAGTCCAGCAATCTAGGGCAGATGATGGAATGTTCAGAAACGTGCATTCAAATCCCATCACCTCTTCGGCAAAATGTAATTTCAATTAATTAATTTAAGCCTTTAATTTAAATAAAAGTAGAATCAGTAATAGTAACTTCTGGATTAGTGGTAAAATATCTTCTGAGGAAGAAAATCTCCCATCTTCACCTGGTTTAGTCTACACTGACAGCTGCTCCACTGATGTTAACTCATCATTGCCCTCTGGAGTGGTCCAGGGAGCCCAGTTCAAGAGTGAAGTGCTGGAGTTACACAACAGGTCCAACATGATGGTTGGCAGGGCCATGGTGGGCTGAAGGGCCTGCTTCTGTGCTGTGGGATTCTGTGGTATTGTGTGGAATTTGGAGCTTTCTTAAACTGGCATTGATTTATTGTTTTTTCCACACTCCCTGTTAAAATCATAGAGGGATAAGATGATTTAATTTTATTAGAACAAAAAGCTTCTGTATCCCAAAACTGTATTATAGATTTACACTGGCACCTTTTAAATACAACACGGAGGCACAGTTGGTAGAGTTGCTGCCTCATGGCATCAAAGACCCAGGTTCAATCCTGACCTTGGCTGCTGTTTGTGTGGAGTTTGCATGTTCCTCCGGCGAGTCCGGATTCCTCTGTAAATTGCTCAGAATGTATAGGGAGTGGATGAGAAAGTGGGATAACATAGAATTAGTGTGAACAGGTGATCGATGGTGGTCGTGGACATGATGGGCCGAAGGGCCTGTTGGGGAGAAGGCCGGAGAATGGGGTTAGGAGGAGAGGTAGATCAGCCATGATTGAACGGCGGAGTAGACTTGGTGGGAGGAATGGCCTAATTCTGCTCCTATCACTTACGGCCTTATGATCATATGAACATGTTGTATCTTCCACTCAATAAATCACAAGAAAAGTTAGAAAATAGGAAACTAAGACTTCCATTCTTGCTGAAGTTGTTGATTTACTTTGGCAGTCACTTTGTGGAACATTTTGATTCTTATTTACTTGCACTAGCAGGGGGTGTCACGGTGGGGCTGCCTTCCAGCGCCAGATACCCGGGTTTGATCTTGACTACAGGTGATGTCTGTATGGAGTTTCTACGTTCCCCCTGTGACCATGTGGGTTTCTTCCGGGTGCTCCGGTTTCCTCCCACATCCAAAAGGTGTTGAGGTTTATAAGTTAATTGGCCTCTTTGAATTGTCCCTCGTGTGTAGGATGCAAAAATGGGATAACAGAGAGCTCGTGCATGGGTGAAGTATGGTCAGTGTGGAAGGGTCTGATCCCACTCTGTCTCTCTAAGCTAAACTAAATGGGATATCACAGAAGTAGTTTAGGGTTGATCGATGGTCAATGTGGACTCTGTGGGCCGAAGGGCCTGTTTCCACACTGTATCTCTAAGCGAAACTAATCCCTGGGGAGTGTTGTAGAACAGGTAGAGAGACAGGTACATAATTCCTCAGAGCGGCGAAGAAGGCATTTAGCACAGTTGCTTTCCTGAGTACAAGAGTTGGGATGTCATGTTACTACCGTATCAGCCATTGATAAGGCTACGTTTGGACAGTTCAACAGCACAGACTTAACTCATTCAAACCACTGAGATTATAGCAGCTCACACCATAGCCTCACCCACCCAGTTCCTCTCAGAACGCTACAGGTTATATCCCCTTGAGCCCTGGTAGATCCCACACACCCGGTAACATTGTAGTGAATCTTTCAGTTAGACTTTACAATGCAGAGATACAGCATGGAAGCAGGCCCTTCCACCCACCGAGTCCACACCAACCTGCGATCACCCTGCACACCAACCTACACACACTAGGGACAATGTACCAATTTATCAGAGCCACGTAACCTACAAGCCCAAACCTTTGAAGTGTGGGAGGAAACCGCTGCACCCGGAGAAAACCCACGCAGGTCACGGGGAGAACGTACAAACCCCGTACAGACAGCACCCGTGGTCGGGATCGAACCTGGGACTCTGGAGCTGTGAGGCAGCAACTCTACCGCTGTGTCGCTGCACTGCCTCTTGCACCCTCTCAAGAACTATCACTTCCTTCGTAAAGTCCGACGCGTGACATTCAATAAAGATTCAATACCACAAACTCCAGGATAATTTAATGATCTTTCTGACCTTCCTAACACTGGGTGATCTGTGGCATGGTCTTAATCCAGTCATTTCAAGAAACTAGGACAGGTTACACTTCTAAAATATTTAGAAGATAGGACCTATCAAAGTCCTCTTAAAGACTTAGAGATTAATTCCAGACATGATTCTTTCATTCTGTATCAATCAAACAATTGTGCATTGGAATTATATTAGAAGTGCAACTCATTAAAGACAATGAAATGAATTTAATTTCACAAAGGTGCGATGCGAGATTAATATAATATTAAACACACATTATTTAAATAAATGGAGGTAGAATTACTTTACTGGTGTCAGAGAGAGTGCTTTGCTGGACTAGGTCATAGAGTGATTAGAACTGTGGTTCATTCACATGATGGATTGCATAGACAAAGGCTTTGCATTGGGGAGAAATCTTTTCAGTGAAAGTTTCTTTTAAACAAAGTTTTTTTCATTCATACTTTCAGCGCCAATATTTTTTTGTGTTGATTTAGTTTAGGTTTAGAGATTCAGAATCAACGAGTCCACGCGGTCCATCGATCACAGTGGCGCAGTGTTAGAGCTGACGTCTTACAGCGCCAGAGACCCAGGTTCAATCCTGACTACGGGTGCTGTCTGTACGGAGTTTGTATGTTCTCCTCGTGACCTGCGTGGGTTTTCTCCGGGTGCTCCGGTTTCCTCCCACACTCCTATGGGTTAGTAGGTAAATTGGCTCGGTGTAAAATGTAAAAAGTTTTCCCTAATATTGAATGGTGCTAATGTGCGGGGATCGCTGGTCGGTGCGGACTCAGTGGACAAAGAGCCTGCTTCCCTGCTGTATCTCTAAACTAAACTATAGTAAACCCATTCACACTAGTTCTATGTTATCCCACTGCACTCAACTTCCCTACAAACACGCTAGGGGCAATTTACAGAGGCTGGTATATATATACTGAAGAAGATTCTGAAGAAGGGTCTCGACCAGAAACATCTCCCCATAGATGCTGTCGGTCCCGCTGAGATACTCCAGCATTTTGTGTCTACCTTTGTATATATACTGATCTTTTTCTTTTGTTATTATGTATTATGGATTATTAACAGAAATACTAATGTTTGAATATTTGTGTATGCAAGCTGCAAGTAAGAATTTTTCCTTGTTCCATTTGGGGACCAATGACAGTTAAAACACTCTTGTCTCTGGACCTCTCTTGGTGGTTTGGGTTAAAGGATGATCGTAACCATTTGTAAACTTCAAAAAAAACAACACAGATGACGCTATGGCAGTTCAAATAGTGCAGAGATACAGTAACCTGTAATTTATTCAACTTCTCCTAGAAATGTGTGCGACAATGCACCCAGCGGGGGGGGGGGGGGGGGTTGTGGTTTTCACCATAGTCCAAAGAAAGAAAAGTCCATTGAGATGGCCCTGGGTTGGTTCATTATTGGATGGTGTACTTGAGATATAGTTTGTGTGCTAATCAGGCAAGCCATGTTATTTATACATGGGCAAATAATCATACTGTTCACACTTACAGCCAGGTTAGTCAAAGACCAAGGAACTGCAGATTGCTGGTTATAATACAGAAACCTGGACAAACAAGATGCTGGCGTGTCAGGCAGCTTTTATACCTAAAAATACCAATGGGTATGAATATTGACTTATCTAGCTTCAAGTAACCCTCGCTTTCCTTCTCTCTCCATCCCTCCGCCATCTGAGTTCTCCTGATTACATTTTACTTGCTATGCTTCGCTGCCACCTTCCCCTCAGCTAAATATTATCTATTCTACATCTTGGAACTTTGTCCCCTTTGATCTCTTGTTTTCACACCTTACCCTCCATATCTCTCGTTTCCCTCTCCCCTGACTCAGTTTGAAGAAGGGGTCTTGACCTGAAACATCACCCATTCCTTCTCTCCAGCGAGTTACTCCAGCATTTTGTGTCCATCTTCCATAGTACAAAAGAAACAAGGACCAGAGTGCTAAATATAATGTTACAGCTCCAGAGAAAGTGCAGGTTAAAAAAAAGTGTGTAAACATCTCAACCATGGACTTTTCCTGATTCACTCACGCTCTGTTGGCCAAGGTTTCCAAGGGGAAGAAACAAAAGGACCTTTTCTGTGGTGTGGGATGTGATCGTGTTGAGGGGGTCTGGATGCTTGATCGAGAGAGGTGAGATCAAGCCTCACCCCTGTAGCATGGGAGAAGTGGAGAGCTGATCTCAGTACCGGGGGCGGTGGAAAAGCTGGATTGCTGTAAAAGACCAGAAGCAAGGAACTGCAGACGCTGGTTTACAGCAGAAGACACAGATTGTGGGAGTAGCTCAGCGGCCAGGCAGCATCTGTGGAGACCATGGATAGATCATACTACAGGTATTCTTCAATCTGAAGAAGGTTCCCAACCCGAAACGTCGCCTATCCTTGTCCTCCTGAGATGCTGCCTGACCTGCTGAGTTACTCCAGCACCTTGTACCTCCTGCTGTAAAATATGACTTGGTTTACTGATACGCATTTCAGAACACTTGAAACCTGACCACAGTGTCCTTGTGAAGCATTGAGGTGAGGACTGACTGTACCCTAAAGGACATGCTGAAGCAAGGGAAATACACCATTGTTATCTAGTTTGGCCTCTGCATGTACCTCAATGCGGTCCACTGCTAACAGCCTCTTCAGTTAGGGGCAGATATTGGTGGACAATAATCTGACATTGATCATGGATGGTCTAGATCTGCAAACTAATAAACTAAAGTATTATCATGTGTAGGAATGGACTGCAGATGCTGGTTTAAATCAAAGGTAGACACAAAATACTGGAGTAACTCAGCGGGTCTGGCGGCATCTCTGGAGAGAAGGAATGGGTGACGTTTCAGGTCAAGACCCAGATGGACCCTGTCCCGAGACGTCACCCGTTCCTTCTCTCCAGAGATGCTGCCTGACCCGCTGAGTTACTCCAGCATTTCTGTAAAGTATTATCATTCCAGCCATCCTGACTTTGACACAGAGAGTTGTGAGTCTGTGGAATTCTCTGCATCAGAGGGCGGTGGAGCCCAGTTCTCTGGATACTTTCAAGAGAGAGCTAGATAGGGCTCTTAAAGATAGCGGAGTCAGGGGATATGGGGAGAAGGCATGAACGGGGAACTGATTGGGGATGATCAGCCATGATCACATTGAATGGCGGTGCTGGCTCGAAGGGCCGAATGGCCTCCTCCTGCACCTATTGTGTATTGTGTATTGTCTATTGACAATGTTTCCTTGTAGGGTTGAGACTTGTCGGGTACTGCGGATGCTGGTTTGCAAGAAGAGGCACAGGTTGCTGGAGTAACTCAGTGGGCCAGTCAATGTTTCTGGACAACATGGATCTGGTTGGGACCATTCTTCAGCCTCACGGAGGGTCAGTCCGTCAGTCTGAGGAGGGGTCCTGGCCCGAAACCTATCACCTATCCATGTTCTCCAGAGATGTTGCCAGGCCGGTTAATTTCTCCAGCTCTTTGTGTTCATTTTCCTTTTAGGATTGACAGTTGAACAAGTTGACCACCGTTCCCTTTCCGATCAGAAGATTGATAGCAGGCCGATACGAGGGGCTAATTGGATATATTTCAGAAGACAATGACGCAGAGTTGGAGCATATTTGGATTTGTTCTCATACAGCGCAAGGATCGACTCAATGTCTGCGTAGAAGCCCTAATAGGGAAAAGAGGACCTGCTAGCAGTTCCTGGATCATTACGTTTGCTACATAAATGAGGCGAAATGCTTTGAAGCTACTGAAAAAATAATGGCTGGAGATGTTAAAATATTAAAATATACACTGGTGGCACGCCACATTGATGCCTCATCTTTAATGCAGGGAAAGGAACCTCAGATGGTTCCATTGATGGAGGTGGAGAAAGTCTTGGTTAATGAGGTGGGCTTTAAGGGAGGGGGAGAGAGGGACAGAACCAGGGACTTTGGAATGGAGTGGTGGAGAATGATGTAGAATATAGAGCAATGCAGCACAGGCTCTTCGGCTCACAATGTTTGCACTGTACAGAAAGCACACAATGCCTCTACTTCCTTAGCAGGTTTAGGCATGTCCCCAGCAACCCTCATCAACTTCTGCAGATGTGCCGTAGAACGCATGTTATCGGGATGCAACGCAGCTTTGGGAACAGCTCCATCCAAGACCGCAAGGAAATTGCAGCGAATTGTGGACGCAGCCCAGACCATCACACAAACCAACCTCCCTTCCACTGACTCCACTTATACCTCACGCTGCCTCGGCAAGGCCAGCAGCATCATCAAGGACCAGTCTCACCCTGGCCACTCCCTCTTTTCCCCTCTCCCATCGGGCAAAAGGTATAGAAGTGTGAAAGCGCACACCTCCAGATTCAGGGACAGTTTCTTCCCAGCTGTTATCAGGCAACTGAACCATCCTACCACAAATAGAGAGCGGTCCTGAACTAATATGAACCTCACCAGGGATCCTCGGAATATCTTCGACTGGGCTTTCTTGGCTTTAACCTGCACGAAACGTCACTCCCGCATCGTGTATGTGTACACTGTGAATGGCTCGATTGTAATCGTGTATTGTCTTTCCGCAGAAAGACAAAAGCTCTTCACTGTACCTCGGTACACGTGACATGAAACTAAAACTGAACCAACCTCCTCTGCTTGCTGGTAATCCGTATCGCTGCATTCCCTGCGTCGGGGGCACGGGTGGAATTGGTGCTGATGCACGGGTTCGGACTAGGGCGCGTGCGGAATTGGCGGACGTTGGGTTGCCAGGATGGAGACAGCGCTGCATTACTGGCAGGTTGTTGAGGAGGAATAAATATTCTCCTCCGGCAGAGGAAGCGGCTCTGTCATCCGTGTTTTGACATATGCACAGCTCTGCGGAGCGCCAGGGGAATTTGTGAATCGTGTCGTTTTTCTGATCCGAATGAGCAACACTGATAAACCAGTGCACCAAGTGTCTCCATTCCTCGACACACTCATCCATCTTACATCATGCGGGGGGCCGGGGACATCTTCCAGGGGGTAGGAGTCTCCCTTGAAACTCCACGTGGAATTGTGCGAGTGTGAAATTGCCGACCCCTGCAGCGTGCAGGGGAAACATTCAGACAACTGCTCCCTTCCCTCTGCTCTCAGCCTTCAAAACCGTCCCCAATATAAACCAGCCCAGCGACATTTTTGTCACTCGGATTACTGCTTCCTACCCTCTGTGGATCCTTTCTTGGCCGAGTAGAACAAATAGGAGCAGAAAAATAGCAACTGACAAAATAAAACACCAACACTTGCCGAGCATTTCAATTAAAACTCTTAGCTCGGTTAACGTTACTGTGTGCTGCAGTTCACTCTGCTGGCATGAGTCGCGTTGAGTTTTGTTTATTGTCACGTGTGCTGAGGTACAGCGGAAGGTTGTTTGTTTGGCGCTAACCCGTCAGCGGAAATACAATACATGATTGTCATCGAGCCAACCACAGTGTACAGACACACGATGAAGGGAATCGTGGTTAGTGCAAGATAATGGCCAGTAAGGTCCGATCAAAGATAGTCCGAATGAGGTAGATATTTTTGAAGGCAGAGATAGATGGATTCTTGATTAGTACGGGTGTCAGGGGTTACGGGGAGAAGGCAGGAGAGTGGAGTTGAGAGGGAAAGACAGATCAGCCATGATTGCATGGCAGAATAGACTTGATGGGCTGAATGGTCGAATTCTGCTCCCAGCACTTATGAACGCGTGCTCTCTAATTGTTGGTAGCACGGGACCACGGAACGCTCTCAGCGGCTGCCAAGCGTAATGAGGGACCCGGCAAATGGGCCGTCGAGAGAAGATAAGACCTCGCTAAGAACTAAGAACCTCGCCAGAAACGTGGCGACACTTGTGAACTGCTGAGGTGAGTCCTGCGGAATGATTTTACCGGAGTGTATGCAACAGCAAAAAAGTTTCACTGCACCTAGACACACGTGACAATGGGGTATCATTGGATCATTGAAGTGTTAAAGAAGGAACTGCAGATGCTGGAGAATCGAGAATCGAGAGACCCGAAACGTCACCTATCTCCTTCACTCCTTAGATGCTGCTGCACCCGCTGAGTTTCTCCAGCCTTTTGTGTACCATCGATTCATTGAATCTTTGATCTGCAGAAGCTCAGCGCTCCAATCACTTCATCACTGGCTGTTATCTAAGGCTTGGTGGTAGAAGTCAACGCCACTCACTCAGTCACTTCACTGACTGTTTTATGCTAATTGGTATTGGTTTGTTATTGTCATATGCACCGAGATAAGCTCTGAGCTCTGAGCTGCAAAAGACTATATTATTATTTCACTATATTTGTTATTTAATGAACCTCTTTTCTCTTCCCCCGTTATGTACTGTGTTTACCATATTCACATCTTCTGTTGTGCTGCAGCAAGTAAGAACTTCATTGTCCCATCCGGGACATATGCCAATAAAACACTCTTGACTTGACTTGACTCTTGACTCTTGAGATAGGGCGAAAAGCTATGCATGCTACTCAGGCAAATCATAGAAACATAGAAACACAGGAAAAAAGTGCAGGAGTAGTCCATTCGGCCCTTCGAGCCAGCACCGCCATTCAATATGACCGTGGCTGATCATCCAGAATCAGTACCCCGGTCTTGCTATCTCCCCATATCCCTTGATTCCGTTAGCCCTAAGAGATAAATCTAACTCTCTCTTGAAAACATCCAGTGAATTGGCCTCCGCTGCCTTCTATGGCCGAGAATTCCACAGATTCACAACTCTCTGGGCGACTACTCACGACCAAACATGTCGCGGGGTGACGCCTGCATGGTCGTGAGTAGTCGCCCAAAGCGTCGTACCTTTTTCTGGTCGCCGCTGGATTTTCAACATGTTGATCATTTTTGGCGACCTGCTGTGACTACGGTGGGTGCCGGCAGTCGGCGAAAAAATCGCGTAAGTGGGACGGGCCCTTTAGTCTTCTGTGGGATGTGTTGGTGTGCTTTTCTGTGTAGTTGGTCCAGGACAAATTGTTGGTGATGCTTACACCTTGGATCTTGAAGTTCTTGACCATCTCCACCATTGAGGCTGACCTGGTGTGCAGACCACCTGCTTTCCTGAAGTCAATAACTGAGGGGCATGGATAGCATCTAAAGTGAGGAAAGATTTCAAGTTGTCAAATTGGAAAGGGTGAAGAGAGGATTTACAAGGATGTTGTCAGGACTTGAGGGTCTGAGCTACAGGGAGAGGTTGGAGCAGGCTAGGACTCTATTCTCTGGAGCGCAGGATGAGGGATGATTTTATAGCGGTGTATAAAATCATGAATGGAATAGATTGGGTAAACGCACAGAGTCTCTTGCCCAGAGAAAGGAATTGAGACCAGAAGGCATAGCTTTTAAGGTGAAGGGGGAGAGATTTAATAGGAATCTGACGGGTACCTTTTTCACGCAATAGGTGTTGGGTAATGGAACGAGCTGCCGGAGGAGGTAGTTGAGACAGCGACTATTGCAACATTCAAGAAGCAATTCGACAGGTACATGGATGGGACAGGAGAGGGATATTGTCCAAATGCAGGCAGGTGTCACTAGTGAGGATGGGACATGTTGGTCGGTGTGGGAAAGTTGGGCCGAAGGGCCTGTTTCCACACTGTAGGACTCTATGACTCTATTTCCCAGTGCAGATGAGTCACAGGACAAAGAATAAGGGATCCAGACAGGGTGTGAAGAATACTCACCTCGAAGGTTGTTGGAATGTGGGATACACTGCTTGAGATAGATATCTGAGAAGTATCTGGATGAACATTTGAATCACCAAGGCATAGGTGATGCCTACAAACCAAGGCATAGCACTACAAACCAAGTGCTGGAGAATGGGATTAGCGTAGATGGGAACTTGACGGTCAGCATGGACGTGGTGGGATGAATGGCCTGCTGCTGTGCTGTACGGCACTTTGAAGACTGGCAAGAAATGGGCATGATTCTCACTTCCAGAAAAACCGTCAGCCTGTCTGGAGTGACTCTGAGAGACTTGAAGGATAGAGGATGCAGATAGCGCAATTACTTTTACAAATGGCCCATTAAATATTTCATACTAAAAATTATATTTACAATTTCTAGAGGCTATTGAATATTTCATATTTCAAAAAAAAAAAAATCAATCCTTCTCTTCAAGATGAGATGGTATTAAATAAATTGCAGACAGCAGAAAGCTGTGGTATAATGATCCAAAATTAGCTCCTTGATCCTCGGAGATTTACCCTGTGTCAATAAATTAAAAGGGCTCTGTCAAGATGAAGTTATTAAAGAAGGTTCTTTGCGAAAGACCAATTTTTCTAATGACCTTTTGGAAGGTATCCTTGCATCCCCAAACTTACCCAGAGCAAAGGAAGGCTGGTTTACGGTGCACTTGTGCGGCTAATTAAGGAGGCTCAGAGTTGGATTATTTGTGAGCTTAACAATGGGGCGTATTAACCGTCCCAGAGGAAACACACTCATCCCTCTTCAGTAATTTTCAGTTTCCCTCAGGAGCCAGGAACTTGAAAGAGGCTGGCAATGAATGGAAAGTGCTTAATGATTTCATCAAATTAGGTACGGAGTAAACTGCTTTGTTTTCTCGAAACCCTCTTTACCACGAAAAGAGATTTTCCAAAAGGGATACTCCCTGAGATCTACTGGGAAATTACAGTATGTATCGCCAAACTTAAATTAAAGCTCAGAGCCCACTCTTCTGTTCTCATCCACGAATGGAACAATAAAATACTTTGCTTCCATTTATCTCTGAGTGAATAGATGTGTAGTGCGAACTGGAAGGATTTATCTTTCGCGAAAAAAATTCCCCATGTCCTGGAATTGAAAACTTTCATTCTAAAATCATCAGAGGCACTCACGACAATTGATTCAAAATCTACGGTCATTCAATTAATAAAAATGAAGTGAGCTGCAGTAGGGTGCGTTATAAAATCGAGCAATTATACGGGTGGGCTGTAAAAATGTAGTGTCGGGCTGGTTAGACTCTCTGTGCCGCCCTGGATAACCTTTCACCCTTGAACTTTCAGCCATGGCCCTTCACCCTTCACCCTTGAGCTTTCACTCTTCTCCCTTCACCCTACCCCCACCGCAGGCCAATATCAGCAGCTGTGGGGAACAAAAATGTGTTGGAAGGAACTGCAGATGCTGGTTGACACCTAAGATGGGTCAAAGTGCTGGAGTAACTCAGCGGGAGAAGGAATAGATGACGTCCACCTGTTCCTTGTGCTCCAGAGGCGCTGCCTAAGCCCGCTGAGTTACTCCAGCATCTTTGCTGTGGAGAACACATCGAATCTAGAGTATATAGAACGTAGAACAGTGCAGCGCAAGAACGGGCCATTCGGCCCACAATGCTTGTGCTGAACACAATGCCAAGTTAAACTGATCTCATCTGCTTGCACATAATCCATATCCTCCGTGCCCTGCATATCCACCAGCCGATCTAAAAGATACTATTGTATCTGCCTCCACTTCCACCCATGGCGATGCGTTCCAGGCCCCCAACACTCTCTGTGTAAAAAAACCTGCCCCGCACATCTCTATTAAACATTCCCCCCTCTCATCTGTTCCCTAGTGCTGGACATTTCCACTCTGGGAAATAAATTCTGACTGTCTGCCCTATCAATGCTGTCATCATTTTATATACTTCTATCAAGTCTCCCCGCCACCTCTGACTTTCCAGAGAAAACAATCCAGGTCCATCCAAACATCAACTCCACGCAGCATTCTGGTAAAATGTGCAGGAAGGAACTGTAGATGCTGGTTTATACTGAAGACGAAGGCCTGAAGAAGGGTCTTGACCCGGAACGTCGCCCATTCCTTCCCTCCAGAGCCGCTGAGTTACTCTGGCACTTTGTGTCTATCTTCAGCATTGTGGTAAACCTCCTCTGCACCCTTCCCAAAACCTCACCATCTTCCTTATACACCTCTAAAATACGCTGTTAATTTTAATAAGAATTGCAGATCATAGCCTTCAATCTACATTCAAGTATTCTTGCAACACGCAGCGCTGATTTCTACTGACGTGCCTTGAGAAGATTTAAAGTATTCAACAGCAGCTCTTACGTTTAGCCAAATTAGCCTTAAGGGCCTGTCCCACTTTCACGACCTAATTCACGACCTCTGCCGAGTTTGCCCTTGACTCATACTCGCAGCATGGTCGTCACGAGGTCGCAGGAGGTTGTAGTTGTCGTAGGTACTCGCGGTATCAAGTAGGCCGGGGCGTTTTTTCTAGCCTGATGAAAAATGTCCATGAGTAAAAAAAAGTCGCAAATTAGGTCGTGAAAGTGGGACAGGCCCTTTAGTGAAGCTTGTGTCAATGGTGACCCTCAGACTATCTTCCGTGGGCCTTTACTGGCTTTACCTTGCACTAAACGTTATTCCCTTTATCCGGGATCTATACACTGCAAATGGCTCGTTTGTGATCATGTCTTGTCTTTCCACTGACAGGATAGCACGCAACAAAAGCTTTTCACTGTACCTCGGTGCACGTGGCAATGAACTAAACTGAACAGAAGATAATAACGGAAGAGTTACCCACTGGCTTTCGTTTTGCAATCCGCTCAGAGTCGCTCGGGTTAGTGATGCTGTGAGATAACACTCCAGGTTGCAACCGGGAATGCAGTTTAATTTCTGCATTTCATGCAGACTTCAGTTGTCGCCATTTTAAATGCAGCAGACGGTATTTTCCTTAGCTGACATTCATTTTACCTCCTCCTGCCACCTGGGATGATAAACGCGTCCATATTTCCATAGTCCTTTCCTGCTAGTTTATTCCGAGCAAGAGTAATGCGGGAAGGGGTCCCAGTCTCTAAATCTTGCCATTGAAGGTTCCTGAAATAGGGGTCAACCAGGCTGTCTCTTGAGAAATTCTCAGCCCAAAGCTCCCAAGGAAACTCCCAGAGGATAGCGCACTTAGCCACTTTAGGGCTATTTGCAGCTCACAGTTTATAGAGTACAGCGTGCCTGAATCTTGGACACCCTTTCCCATCCAATTGTTAGGCTATTTTCCCCTTGCAGGCAGAATCTATTAAAATAAAGTGTTCAGTTTAGTTTAATGTCACGTGTACTGAGGTACAGTGAAAAGCTTTCGTTGCGTGCTAACCAGTCAGCGGAAAGACAATACATGCTTACAATCGATCCATTCACAGTGCACAGATACATGATAAGGGGAATAGCGTTTAGTGCCAGGTAAAGTCCAGTAAACCCCGAGCAAAGAGGTAGATAGTAGTTCAGGTCCGCTCTGTGGCTGCAGTAGGATGGTTCAGTTGCCTGCTAACAGCCAGGAATAAACTTGTCCCAGAAGTGTCGTCGAGGCTTGAGAATTTAACCTGGTAAAAAAGGTATTATTTTGGATTAAAACTCTCGGATGCCTCTTTGTTAACTAGGTCTTTTGTGAGAAATGCCATTGAAAACTGTTGCAAGAATGCAACAATGTGCGAGCGAACTCAGCAGTCATAAGGTGGTGTCAGGAAACATCAGTTTGTGTGTCGTTAAATAAAACGAAATGAAATAGCATGTTTCCCTGATCTCTGGAGGCTTTGATGTCAATTTCTAAACCTCACTATCTTCTCCAATTCAACCTTCTTAACCGCGATGCTCACAATGCTCCCTGCTGCCTCCGCAGATTAAATATTATTTTCTATAAAGAAAATAATCCACCAGGAATTCCTTTTTTTTTGTGTGTGCGAGAAAATAATGATGGAGTTCAGGCTCTCTAGTTAGGTTGAAAAGAGCTCGTCTTTACATTGCCTTTGCAACCCCAGAGATGGTATCTGGAGCTTGTCGCTGATGGGAGAGTTGCAAAGACAGTCTGTTTTGTCCCAATAGGTGTTATTTAAGAGTTGGAGCTCACACAAAAGATCATAAGAGGCAGGGGGGGGGGAGGCTTTTTCAGCTCTTTGCTCCTGCTCCGCACTACAGTAAGATCAGGGCTGGCCTCATTAGTTTAGTTCAGTCTAGAGGTACTGCGCGGAAACAGGCCCACCAGGTCCCCGCCCACCAGCGGTCCCGGCACACTAGCGCTAAACTACCCACACTAGCGACAATTTACAATGTTTCCCATATGTGTGAGAGTGACTGATCCGCATCCCTCCCCCCCACTCCCCCCCTCTCCCCCCCTCCCCCCCCTCCCCCCCACTCCCCCCCACTACCCCCCACTACCCCCCTCCTCCCCCTCCCCCCCGCCCATATCATGGGGCATGTATGTTGTTGGTGATATCAGCATTTACAGGGAGCTAGACTTGCTGCCTCACAGCACCACACACCCGGGTTCAATCCTGACCACGGGAGATCCTGTACGGAGTTTGTACGTTCTCCCCGTGACGGCGTGGGTTTTCTCCGGGTGCTCCGGTTTCCTCCCAACACTCCAAAGACGTGCAGGTTTGTAGGATGAATTGGCTTGGGTAACAAATGGTTAATCGTCCCTAGTGTGTCGGATCGTGCTAGCGTACGGGGTTTGCTGGTTGGCGCGGACTCGGGGGGCCAAAGAAGGGTCCGTTGCCGCTCTGTATCTCTGAAGTGAAGTAAACATGGAGCCGAGAACACTACAGCACAGGAAGCAACCCTTCAGCCCACGATGTACACGCCAAACATGATGCCATGTTCAACTCATCTCCTCTGCCTGCACACGATCCCTCCATTCCCTGCACATCCACGTGGCTTTCTAAAAGTCTTGCAAATGCCACTATCATATCTGGCCCACCACCACATTGCAAGAGCTCAAAGCTCTGTGTAAAAAAATCTCCTTTAAACTTTTCCCCTTCACCTCACGTAAAGATATGTTCCCAAGTATTTGACATTCCTATCTGGGAAAAAAAAGGTTCTGATTGTCGAGTCGTTCTATGCCTCGCATGATGTTATAAACTTCTGTCAGATCTCACCTCTACCTCCGACGCTCCAGAGAAAATCCAAGTCTGTCCAACCTTTCCGTGTCGCTAATATTCCCCTAATCCGGCATCGTTCTTGTAAACCTCCTCTGCCATCTAGTCTTTGACACGTCAAGGGGCAGCACAGTGGCGCAGCGGTAGAGTTGCTGCCCGACAGCACTAGGCACCAGGCTTTGATCCTGACCGTCGGTACGGAGTTTGTACATTTTCCCTGTCCCTGCGTGGGTTTTCTCCGGGCGCTCCGGAGTCCTCCCACACTCCAAAGACGTACAGGTTTGTAGATTAATTGACTTCTGTAAATTAATCCTAGTATTCGAATAGAACTAGTGTAAATGAGTGACCGATGGTCTGTGCGGGCTCGCTGGGCTGAAGGCCCATTTACATGCAGTATCTGTAAACTAAACTAAACGTGGGTGGCACAGTGGCGCAGTGGTTGCAGCTATACAGCACTGGCAGCGCTGGATACCCGGGTGTGATCCTGACTGCAGGCGCTGTCTGTACGGAGTTTGTTCGTTTTCCCCATGACCGCTTGGGTTTTCTCCGAGATCTTCGATTTCCTCCCACACTCCAAAGACGTACAGGTTTGTAGGTTAATTGTCAAGTCAAAGTCAAAAAAGTTTATTGTCGTGTGTCCCTGACAGGACAATGAAATTCTTTCTTTGCATAGCGCAACAGAACATAGTAGGCATTGACTACAATTATATACTTAAATACACACATTAATTAATAAATTAATAAAGTGCAAATAACAGATGGAGGGGTATTAATGTTCAGAGTTTTGTCCGAGCCAGGTTTAATAGCCTGATGGCTGTGGGGAAGTAGCTATTCCTGAACCTGGTCGTTGCAGTCTTCAGGCTCCTGTACCTTCTACCCGAAGGTAGCGGGGAGATGAGTGAGTGGCCAGGATGGTGTGGGTCTTTGATGATGCTGCCAGCCTTTTTGAGGCAGCGACTGTGGTAGATCCCCTCGATGGAAGGAAGGTCAGAGCCGATGATGGACTGGGCAGTGTTTACTACTTTTTGTAGTCTTTTCCTCTCCAGGGCGCTCAAATTGCCGAATGCAACCGGTCAGCAAGCTCTCTACTGTGCACCTGTAGAAGTTAGAGCGAGTCCTCCTTGACAGACTCTCCGTAATCTTCTCAGGAAGTAGAGGCGCTGATGAGCTTTCTTAATAATTGCATCTGTGTTCTCGGACCAGGAAAGATCTTCAGAGATGTGCACGCCCAGGAATTTGAAGCTCTTGACCCTTTCAACCATCGACCCGTTGATATAAACAGGACTGTGGGTCCCCATCCTACTCCTTCCAAAGTCCACAATCAGTTCCTTGTTTTGCTGGTGTTGAGGCCAGGTTATGTGCTGGCACCATATGGACAGTCACTCGATCTCTCTTCTGTACTCCGACTCATCCCCATCAGTGATACGTCCCACAACAGTGGTGTCGTCAGCGAACTTGATGATGGAGTTCGCACTGTGACCGGTTACGCAGTCATGAGTATAGAGTGAGTACAGCAAGAGGCTGAGCTCGCAGCCTTGAGGTGCTCCCATGCTGATTGTTATCGAGTATGACACAGTTCCACGAACAATACGAACAGACTGTGGTCTGTGAATGAGGAAGTCGAGGATCCAATTGCAGAGGGATGCGCAGAGACCCAGTTCTGCGAGTTTTTGGTAACCAGCTTGGAGGGGATGATTGTGTTAAATGCCGAGCTGTAGTCAATGAATAACAGCCTGACATATGAGTTTTTGTTGTCCAAGTGGTCCAGAGCGGAGTGGAGGGCCAGCGAGATCGCGTCCACCGTTGATCTGTTGTGGCGGTAAGCGAACTGCAGTGGGTCCAGGTTTTTGTCGAGGTAGGAGTTGATTTGCGCCATGATCAACCTCTCGAAGCACTTCATCACCACAGATGTTAGTGCCACTGGTCGATAGTCATTGAGGCACGTCACCTTGCTCTTCTTGGGCACCGGTATTATTGATGCCCTTTTGAAGCAGGTGGGAACCTCAGACCTCAGAAGTGATAGGTTGAAAATGTCCGTAAAAACTCCAGCCAGTTGGTCCGCACAGGTTTTTAAGAACACGACCAGGTATACCATCAGGTCCAGACGCTTTTCGACGGTTCACCCCGCTGAAGGATTTCCTGACGTCGGCCTCTGTGACTGAGACTGAGACGTCGGCCTCTGTGACTATACCAATTGCCTTGGTATAATTGTAAATTGTCTCTAATTTGTGTATGGTAGTGTTAAAGTGTGGGGATCGCTGGACGGTACGGACTTGGTGGGCTGAAGGGCCTGTTTCCCTGCTGTATCTCTAAACCAAACTAAACCAAACTAACCCAAAGCCAAATGATCTAAACTAAACTAAATTTCCACCCTGGGGTAAAGATTTGGTTTACCCTATCTGTGCCTGAAATGTATTACTTATTATTGCCCATTGGCAGTCCCCTGTGTGTAAGGAGGAACCGCAGATGCCGGTTTAAACCGAAGATAGACGTTAAATGCTGGAGCAACTAATACAGAGACTAATAACCTCTCCCTGTCCCCCTCACTGACTCCCAGTCTGAAGAAGGGTCTCGACCCAAAACGTCACCCATTGCTTTTCTCCTGAGAAGCTGCCTGACCCACTGAGTTACTCCAGCACTTAGTGGCTATCACCAGTTGCCTTGGCTGGCTGGTGTTGAACTGCCTAGATCCGCTGCAGTCTTTGGCCATTGAGGTTAGGTAGAGAGGTCAAGAGTGTAGATCATGTGACCGGAGAGGGACAGAGATATCTTTCCAGGTCAGGGTGAATGGTGAACCTGAGGGAGGTACGTAGAGTTGCAGAATCCTGCTTTCACTTTGGTCTCTTTACAGCTGGCCCCGTGTAGATTTTCTGCAGACGCACGCAGCTTGCGGGTGTCCTGTCCTTTGCAACGTGACTAGGATCTATTTCTGACTTCGCAACGAGGACAAAGCATGGGTTTTGTTCATATTTCACGGAGGTTTGTGATTTTCGATGATGCAGCAGGAAAGTGAAGAAGCTTGCTGCCACTTTAAACCCTGCTGCTGGAAGACACAGAGACTGCGGCAAAGCCCAAACATTCACTCATCCGGTGGCGCTGTTACTGGCTGCCTCCGCCCACGGCCTGGCTGTCTTTTAATTTTTTGTAATATTTAGAGTGTGTTTTTTTCAGTATTTTATGTGGGGGGGAGCGGGTATGGTAAGGGGGAAACCGCCCTTCAGTCGCTTCCTGGCGAGGATGCGGCTATTATCTGAGTCGCGTCCTCGCCCCCCCCCCCCCCCCCCACCTCTCGCGGCCTACCAACTGGATTGGTGCGGCCTTTCCTGGCGGGACCGGACCAGAGCTGCAGCAGCTGCGGCACTGCGCTCGATACATCGCGGAGCGGGCGAGGCCTTACCTGGGATCGCCGCTTGGAGCTCCGGAGTGTTGGGCCGCTGCTCCAACATGGCGGAGCTGTGGGTGCCGAGCTCCCCACGCGGGCGGCGCTGACTTTAACATCGCGGAGTCCCGGGACCCTTTGCCAGGGGTCGCCAGCGCGAATCTCCGCCTGTGGACATCGGGAGCCGCGGACTCCGCGGAAGGTGGAAAGCGGCCGATTCAGAGGTCCAGGCCGCGGAGGATGTTCTCCCGTTCGACGTTTGGGTTCCATCGTTCCCGGCGAGAGGGCCTGAACATGGGGCCGCCCGTAGCGGCGACTACAGAGGCCCCGACCACGGGTGAACATTGGGGAACATCAGTGAGGAGATTGACTGGACTTTGCTTCCTTACCTCACAGTGGGGAACTTTGATGCTACTGTGGGGATGTTTCTGTGGTGGACTATCGTGTTCTGTGTTTTTGCGTTTTTTTTTAAATTTTATTTTTTGTATGACTGTAAGGGAAAGAGGGACTAAAGATGGAAATTAGCTACTGTGCTATATTCTTGCATATTTACATGCAAATGTTCATTAATACGCACTGTCCATGTTTAAAAAAAAACAAATTTACAAATAAACAAATGACTGCCCACACACAGTACAAAGTGCCGGAGGAACTCAGCAGGTCAGGCAGCATCCGTGGAGGGAAAAGGGGATGACGTTTTGGGTCAGGATTCAGAATCGTCCTCTGTCCACTTGCTTGACCAGCGGAGTTCCTCCAGCACTTTGTTCCCTGCTCCATGCTCCAGCATCACCGTGCTGACTCACGGCCACGGGTTTTTTTCCTTCCTATTGTGTAGAGAGGAACTGTAGCTGCTGGTTTACACCGAAGGTAGACACAAAAGTGCTGGAGTAACTCAGCGGGACGGGCAGCATCTCTGGAGAAAAAGGATGTGTGGCGTTTTCGAGGGTGGTTAGGGGCCTGTAACGTATTGCCAGGGTTGGTGGTGGAGGCAGATATGGTAATGGCGTTTGAAGGACTTGGATAGGCATATGGATATGCAGGAAATGGAGGCACGTGGAATTTGTGTTGGTAGATTTGTGATGGTTCATCAAATACGTTGTGGGCCAAAGGGCCTGTCCTTGTGCTCTGCTGTTCTTTGTTCTAACAAGGAACCTCTGATCTGCTGGATTACAGTTGGATCTTGCATTTTTGTTGGATTAGTTGAGGGATACAGCATGGAAACAGGGCCCTTTGGCCCACTGAGTGCGTGTTGCCCAGCGATCCCTGCACACTAGCACCACCCATTTACAATTTACAATTATACCAAGCTAATTAACCTGCAAACCTATACATTATTGGAGTGTGGGAGGAAACCGGATATCCCGGAGAAAACGTACAAACTCTGTACCAACAGCACCTGTAGTCAGGATCGAACCCGGGTCACTTGCGCTGCAAGGCAGCGGGAAGAAGAAAGCAAGAGGCGGAGACAGTAGGATGTGGGAGAGCTGGGAAGGGGAGGGGAAGGAGGGAGAAAACAAGGACTACCTGAAATTGGAGAAGTCAATGTTCATACCGCTGGGGTGTAAACTGCCCAAGCGAAATATGAGGTGCTGCTCTTCCAATTTGCAATGGGACTCACTCTGGCCATGGAGGAGGCCCAGGTCAGAAAGTCATCGGTCACTGATGAATATAGAAATTAATATATCCAAATTGCCTGCAGTATTCTAAAAGGCTGGATGTAAGAGCATGCTTTCATTTCAGCAAAAATGAGAGATATTTTAGGACTCCAAATCTTTTGCTTTATTGAGATGCTGTTTTTAAGCGAGATGCGAAGGAATATCAATGCAGTTTAAGAAAAAAAGAGATACTGCATGGAAACAGGCCCTTCGGCCCACCGAGTTCATGCTGACCATAGATCACCCATTCATTGTTTTTCCAATGAACCTTGGGATTTGACATCCCATATTGTTGGGATGTGGGAAGAATCCGGAACACCCAGAGGAAACCCACGCGGTCACAGGGAGAAGGTACGAGTTGGGGCCGAAGGGCCTGTTTCCACACTGTAAGACTGTATGACTCCACTCAGGCACCAAAGGGCTGTGACTCTGCCTGCTGCGTCACTGTGTGCCGCTGATATTAAAATAGTTAGTGCTTTTAAGTTTGGTTCTGTGGCTCTGAGGTTGACCCTGGTGCACAAACCCCATGCCCAGAGCAGCAACAGGGAGCGTTCAGCACTCTTGGCCAGGCAGTCTTTTGGACGAGAGGTAGAGTTGCTGCCTCACAGCGCTAGAGATCCGGGTTCCATCCTGACTGCGGGAGCTTGTCTGCACGGAGTTTGTACGCTCTCCCCGTGACCTGCGTGGGTTTTCTCCGGGATCTCCGGTTTCCTCCCACACTCCAAAGACGTACAGGTTTGTAGGTTAATTGATTTGGTATTAATGCAAATTGTCCCTAGTGCGTGCAGGGCAGTGTTAGTGCGCGGGGATCGCTGGTCGGTGCGGGCTCGGTGGGCCGAAGGGCCTGTTTCCGCGCTGTAGCTTCAAACTAAACGGAACTAAACTGAGCACTGATTCACCACGGTGCAGTAATGAAGAGCTGAATGCCTAATCCCAGGGTCCTGATCAATGTTACTCCCTCGATCAATATCGGAATAGATTGGATGCCCTTTGCCCTGAATTCAGAGCTTTCAGCAGTTTCTAAGGACTCTAGATTAAAATGATCTTCAGGTTCTTCCTGCTCTTTAACATCACAATGCCAAGAAGATTTACAACGATGTTGCCAGGACTCAGGGCCTGAGCTGGAGGGAGAGGTTGGGCAGGTTAGGGCAGGAGGCTGCGGGGTGATCTTACAGAGATGTATAAAAGCATGAGGGGAATAGATAGAGTGAATGCACAGTCTTTTACCCAGAATACGGGAATGAAGAACCAGAGGACATAAGCTTTAGGTGGGGGGGGGGGGTTATTTAAGAAGCTGACGGAGGAGGTAGTTGAGGTACGTTCAAGTTCACATTTATTGTCACATGCACCAATTGGTACAGTGAAATTTGAGTTGCCATACAGCCATACGAATAAAAAGAACACAACACACGATAGAGTTTAACATGAACATCCACCACAGTGGAATCAACGTTCCTCACTGTGATGGAAGGCAATCTAGTTCGGTCATCTGTCTACTATAATGACATTTAAAAGATACCTAGGTGGAAAAAAATGCTGGAGAAACTCAGCGGGTGAGGCAGCATCAATGGAGCGAAGGAAATAGGCAACGTTTTGGGTCAAGACCCTTCTTCAGAAAGATACTTGCTCAGGTGAATGGATCGGAAAGATTTGGGGGCGCATGTGGGCCAAACGCGGGCAGGTGGGTCGTGAAGAGTGTAGGGAGGGGGGACCGCAATGAGGATGGGGGGCAGAAGAAAGGACCCAGTGCGGGCGGGGGAGCCGTGTGAGGGAGGGGGAGGGGGAGGGAGAAGAAAGGAGGAGCCGGCGCAGGATATTTTGTACCTCTGTCGCTGCCCTTTACGTGGCCACTCTTTGCATACCTTGGTTACGCAATACAAAGAATATCACTGTGACTTGTCACATTCATTCATCGTTCATTCAGATGGGGGCATCTTGGTGGGCATGGGTGAGAGGGGAATAAGGGCCTGTCTCTGTGCTCTGTGACTCTAACATCAGTGGTAAAGACCAGTGTCAGCTTGCTATGCATAAATTGGCTGCATAAACCAAACATCGGGATGACTAATGCTCTTCCAATGCACCTTACTGGCAGTGGAGTCACTGTGGCGGGGAGGAAGTTCTCCTTATTCTTTATATCCTAACTTTAATGGACTAGTCTTGCTGGAGGGGAGAGGGGCAAATTGAAGAAAAAGCCAAGAAGATACATTTACGCCAGGTGAGTTTGCGTCATTCTTGGCTGTGTGAATGGATGAGGTGCGACAGGCTGAGTTTGCAGGAGATGTGTGGGGCAGGTTTATCAAACAGAGGTTGGTGGGGGCCTGGAACGCGCAGCCAGGGGTGGTGGTGGAGGCAGATATGGTAGTTGCCTTTAAGAGGCTTTTAGATAGGCACATGGATCTGCAGGGAAGGGGGGGGGGGGGGGGGATATGGATCATGTGCTGGCAGAGGAGGTTAGTTTAACTTCCTCATCTTCATACGTTTATAAGGTCATAAGTGATAGGACCCAGAATTAGGCCCATCAAGTCTACTCTGCCATTCAATCATGGCTGAGCTATCTCTCCCCACTCTCCCCATTTTCCTGCCTTCTCCCCATAACCCCATGACACCCGTACTAATCAAGAATCTATCTGTCTCTGCCGTAAAAATATCCATTGACTTGGCCTCCACATCTTTCTGTGGCAATGAATTCCACAGATTCACCACCCTCTGACTAAAGAAATTCCTCCTCATCTCCTTCCTAAAGGAACGTCCTTTAATTCTGAGGCTGCGACCTCTGGTCCTGGACTCTCCCACTAATGGAAACGTCCTCTCCACACACTTTGTCCCTTTCACCTCACACATTCACTGAGTGTCGCTGGCAACGCTTCCTCGCAGTCAAGCACGCTCTGTTTGCTCACCCCAGGGTCATCAATTATTGTCACTTCCCAGTGTCATGTCTCCTTGGGCTTTATTGGTAAAGCACTGGGAAGGTGAGCGCTCTTCTACAGGGTCCGGTCTGACATCGAGTCATATTTATATCGGTGCAAACATCCTTCCGAGTCTCCTTGAGACAAATGACCGGCTGGGTCTGAACTTATCAGTCGGCTGGCAGTGGAAGTCAGCAAATGAATTATGCTGGGATGGGAACTGGCTGGCGAAGCATCGGAGAGTGGTCAGCTGGGTGACTATAAACATGTCCTGGAACAAACACATCCTCCATCATTCAAGATCAGAGAGCAGATACAGGACCTTAACTAATGCTCACAATCGCTCGGTGTGACCTGTGGAAGAGATTGAGGTTAGTCTCAAGGATAGACACAAAAAGCTGGAGTTAAGGCCCGGTCCCACTTTCCCGAGTTTTCCCCTTGATTCGAACTCAGGGAATGTCGGGGAATGTCGGTAGCGAGCCCGTAGGAGTCCGTAGATGTTTCGTAGCGGCTCATAATTTCTCACAGAGAGTTTTTCTCACAGAGATTTGTGAGTGTGTGGAATTCTCTGCCTCAGCGGTGGAGGCAGGTTCTCTGGATGCTTTCAAGAGAGAGCTAGATAGGGCTCTTAAAGATAGCGGAGTCAGGGGATATGGGGAGAAGGCAGGAACGGGGTACTGATTGGGGATGATCAGCCATGATCACATTGAATGGCTCGAAGGGCCGAATGGCCTACTCCTGCAACTATTGTCTATTGTCTATTGTAATGCCAGCTGTAGGAACTCGGGGCATCAGGTAAGTCGGGACGTTTTTTCAACATGTTGAAAAATATCCACGAGTTTAAAAAAACAGCCCCGAGTACCTACGGACTGCTTCAACCGTAAATCCCCGAGTTCGAATCAAGGGGAAAACTCGGAAGAGTTCGTGAGTAACTCGGGGAAAGTGGGACAGGGCCTTAACTCAGCGGGACAGGCAGCATCTCTGGAGAGAAGGAATAGGTGACTAGCGGGAGAGTATTGGACTACAGAGCACTGCCTTCGAATAGACGGGCATACCTTTAAAAATGAGTTGAAGAGGAATTTCTTTAGCCACAGGGTGGTGAAACTGTGGAATTCATTGCCATAGACGGCTGTGGAGGCCAAGTCAAGGGGTATTTTAAAGCAGAGATTCACAGATTCCTGGTTATGGGGAGAAGGCAGGAGGATGAAGTTGAACAAAGAAAAATCGATCAGCCTCCAATTGGCAGAGCACTCAATGAGCTGAATGGCCCAATTAGGCCCCTATGTTTTATGGTCTTTTGGACATCCGACAGCACCTTGAAACGAGGTGGGCTGCAATGATCCCACAGAGAGATAGATGGTGCAGTGGAGGGTTGCTAAGCAGGAAGGTGGCCAAGTATTGGGATAGGACACCAGGGATAACTTACTTTTTCTGTGAGAGAAACATGCTCATAGTGGCCCCGGCCTGGGCCACCATTGTTTGGGACAGGCAGCTCCAACAGTCCAGCAACACCTCAGGTGCGTCCCAGCGGTTGAATTGTAAGTGGATACTTATCCAGTGGGACTTCAAACCCACCACGTGCCGTCTCTAATGTGGAACCATATCGGTAGATATTCACGGCCGTGTACCTTTTCTCTCGGTCTGTGCAATGGAATCGAGGGCGTGGTTGGCATCGATGAGTTGGGCCGAAGGGCCTGCTTCCGTACTCCATGACTATCTTGCACTTCACCTCAAAGTGCTCTGAGGTGGCTATAATGGCACCAAGATTCAACAGAGGGGTTGCAACCTTTTATGGAGGTTTGGAGAGCATTCTTCCATCATTTCCTCTCCCTGCCAGGTAATCAATGATTCAAAGGTACTTTATTTGTCATGTTTGCAACCGCACAGTGAAATTCATTTTGTGTAAATGGGTCTCTGGTGTTGTTAAGGCAGCAGATCTACCACTGCGCTACTGTGCCGGCATATGGGGGGGTAACATAGCTTGTTAAATCTTAAACAAAACATAAAGTGTTTTAGAACTTGAGTAACGCACAAAATGCTGGAGCACCTCAGTGGGCCAGGCAGCATCAGTGGGCCAGGCAGCATCAGTGGGTCAGGCAGCATCAGTGGGCCAGGCAGCATCAGTGGGTCAGGCAGCATCAGTGGGTCAGGCAGCATCAGTGGGCCAGGCAGCATCAGTGGGCCAGGCAGCATCAGTGGGCGACGGCAGCATCAGTGGGCCAGGCAGCATCAGTGGGCCAGGCAGCATCAGTGGGCATCATGGCCAGGGGCAGCATCAGTGGGTCAGGCAGCATCAGTGGGCAGGCAGCATCAGTGGCATCAGTCAGGCAGCATCAGTCAGGGGTCAGGCAGCATCAGTGGGTCAGGCAGCATCAGTGGGTCAGGCAGCATCAGTGGGTCAGTGGGGCAGCATCAGTGGCATCAGTCAGGCAGCATCAGTGGGGCAGCATCAGGCAGCATCAGTCAGGCCAGCATCAGTGGGGCAGCATCAGTGGGCATCAGGCAGCATCAGTGGGTCCAGGCAGCATCAGTGGGCCAGGCAGCATCAGTGGGTCAGGCAGCATCAGTGGGCCAGGCAGCATCAGTGGGCCAGGCAGCATCAGTGGGCCAGGCAGCATCAGTGGGCCAGGCAGCATCAGTGGGTCAGGCAGCATCAGTGGGTCAGGCAGCATCAGTGGGCCAGGCAGCATCAGTGGGTCAGGCAGCATCAGTGGGCCAGGCAGCATCAAGGCAGCATCAGTGGGTCAGGCAGCATCAGTGGGCCAGGCAGCATCAGTGGGCCAGTGGGCAGCATCAGTGGGTCAGGTGGGCCCAGTCAGCATCAGTGGGGCAGCATCAGTGGGTCAGGCAGCATCAGTGGGCACATCAGGCAGCATCCAGGCAGTATCAGTGGGTCAGGCAGCATCAGTGGCCAGGCAGCATCAGTGGGCCAGCAGCATCAGTGGGTCAGGCAGCATCAGTGGGACCAGGCAGCATCAGTGGGCAGGGGCATCAGGGCATCAGTGGGCCAGGCAGCATCCAGCAGGCAGCATCAGTGGGCCAGGGCAGCATCAGTGGGCATCAGGCAGCATCAGTGGCAGCATCAGTGGGTCAGGCAGCATCATGGGTCAGGCAGCATCAGTGGGGTCAGGCAGCATCAGTGGGCAGGCAGCATCAGTGGGCATCAGGCAGCATCAGTGGGCCCGAGGGCAGCAGGATGGGCAGGCAGCAGCATCAGGGCAGTCAGGCAGCATCAGTGGGCCAGCAGCATCAGTGGGTCAGCATCAGTGGGCATCAGGCAGCATCAGTGGCCAGGCAGCATCAGTGTCAGGCAGCATCAGTGGGCCAGGCAATCAGTGGGCAGGCAGCATCAGTGGGCCAGGCAGCATCAGTGGGCCAGGCAGCATCAGTGGGCCAGGCAGCATCAGTGGGCCAGGCAGCATCAGTGGGCCAGGCAGCATCAGTGGGCGAGGGCAGCATCTGTTGCTGCATGTTTCACTGTGTTAGTCCAGTACTTTGGGTGTTAGTCACCTGCACTTACTCAGCATTGATGCTCCCGACTGCTATTTTTGGGGGCTTTCTGAAATTGCAATTCAGCCGGGATAATATTAGAACAACACAGAATTGATGAGCACTTAGCTTCGCACCTGGAAGTTGCAAGAAACGAAAGTTTAGATAACGTGACATTTTTAGAATCTGTAAACGAATCGCTGCAAGAACAAGACTGTTGTAGGGTATTGAAGGCTAATAATTAATAAATAGGGATGTGGATGGTGCTCCGTGGATTGTCACCTTGTGGTGGTGGAGAAGCTTGTGTGGACCTGAGATCCTGAGAGCGATGCCGTCTGGAGCTACGCTCCTGGTAGGGCCACCCATGGCGGTAAGGTCGAGGGGGAGGACTCTGACAAAGAGCAATCCAACCAAGACCTCAACGGTGGAACAGGCGGAGGACGATGGCTGACCTTAGTGGGGCGTCACAACGGCTGGGAAGGCGGATGAAGGCTGCAGCAGAAAAGGGTCTCCGGTCGTCTTGGACTCCATGCCACTGGATCCTGACCCAGATCTGTCAGGGGCCGTGTGGTGGACTGTCTGTGCACCAGTCTCCCCACGTTAAACAAAGTCACGCACAGGCCTCCTCCAACCCTGGAGACACCCTTGGTCAGCTTAAGAAGATGGATTGTGCGAATGTGGTGACAGGTTACCACAGACAAAGCCTAAATGTAGAGCATAAATGCAGCTGTGACGACACCCAGGTTTTAGGAACCTCACCTGATGATGTAATAGCGTGCACCCATCACTATAATTTAAAATTATTTCTACTGCTAACGAAGTTGGACTAGTGGAACTTCTGTTTGTCACGTAATTAAGTCTTTTCCTGAGTTCCATTCTGTGCAAGACCTCGTTTTACTTCTTGACAAGTTTCTGCGCAAGACCTTGTTACATTGTTAGTCATGTTTCGGTAATTGAGACCTCGTGTTACTGTCAGGTTTCTGAGTAATCTAGTCATCTGAGAATATTAAAACCATACCAAAGTCACACTTGGGAGATCAGCTTTGGTGTCTCCTGGTGTGCACCAGTTTTAATAAGTTGCCCGTTACTTCGAACACCAACTCTGCCCGGCCTATCCACTTTGCTCCTAGAAGGACTATTCCTATTCTGTGTTATGTCCAAGTCTGCTGAGCCAAATAATCACTCAAGTAATCACCCAGTCCATCGTTGAACTACCGATCCCACAACTTGGCATTGATCCGTGCATTATCCAAGCAATTTGAAAGACCAGGGGGCATTTTTGAGCAATATTAAGGAACATACAAAATTCCACATTTTCAGTTTAATTTAAAATACAGCCTGGAAACAGGCCCTTCAGCCCACCGGGTCCGCACCGACCACCAATCGCCCGTTCACACGTGCTCTTTTATCCCACCTTCTCATCCACTCCCTACACACTAGGGCCAACTTACAGAGGCTAATTAACCTACAGTCCCGCACGTCTTTGGGATGTGGGAGGAAACCGGAGCACCTGGATGAAACCCATGCGGTCACAGGGAGAACGTGCAAACTCCACACGCAGAGCACCCGAGGTCAGGATCGAACCGTGGATTTTGATGCTGTGAGGCAGCGGTCGACCCGCTGTGCCACAGTACCCATGACTAATACGTGTAACTGCCTCAGAACGTCATTGGGTGGAAATCAATGAAGTTTAACTCATTTTCCCTCTGGCTGGCCGTTGGGATTGTTCTTTATCAGTAAAAACAGAAAAGCTCCGAGCCCTGTTTACAAAGCTCCTCAGTATCAGCTGCAGAGGTGCAGCGTGGAAACATAGGTGCAGGACGAGGCCATTCGACCCTTCGAGCAAATACCGCCTTCATCATCCAAAATCAGTACCCCGTTCCTGCTTTCTCCCCATATCCCTTGATTCCTTTAGCCCTAAGAGTTAAATCTAACTCTCTCTTGAAAACACCCAGTGAATTGGCCTCCACTGCCTTCCGTGGCAGAGAATTCCACAGATTCACAGCTCTCTGGATGAAGAAGCTTTTCCTCATCTCAGTCCTAAATGGCCTACCCCTTACTCTTACACTGTGTGACCCCTGGTTCTGGATTCCCCCAACACCGGGAACATTTTTCCTGCATCTAGCCTGTCCAATCCTTTAAAAATTTGACACGTTTCTATAAGATCCCTTCTCATCCTTCAAAAATTCCAGTGAATACAAGCCCAGTCGTACCCATTCTTTCTTCACACGTCTGTCCCGCCATCCCGGGAATTAACCTGGTGCACCTACACTGCACTCCCTCCATAGCAAGAGCCTAGAGTGTTTTTTTTTGTCATGTGTCCCAGATAGAACAATCAAATTCTTACTTGCTGCAGCACAACAGAATATGTAATCGTAATAAATAATATTACAAAAACTCAGAAAAAAATAAGAACAAACAATAACAGTGCAATAATAATTATAATAATAGTCTATTGCAGTTCATAGCTTATGGGGTTGTAGTGTCCTCCCTCATAAGAGTGCCATGCTATATAAACTTCAGAGTGGATCCACTTTATTTATGTGTCCCTGGTCCATATTCATCGCAAGGATTACTGATTTGAACATCAACAAGCGGCACTCTCTCCGTGGGTAATTCCTGAAGTTTCTGCACATTGATTTCTCCAGGTGCAAGGTCAGCATAGGGCAGCATCAGTTACTATGAGTTGTCAGTGTTGCATTACTTTCCGTGGTACAAATCATTAAAAATGACAAGTTCATTCATTGAGGCCATCGCCACACTCTGCCACGAACATTGAAGGTGTTCTTTTCAAGGTGGTCCTCCTGTTATCTGCTGGGCTGTGCACTGGAGATGAAGATGAAGAAGCTTCTGAAGACTATCGCTTCATCGCTCACTTTATCACAGGCTGGTGCGAGCTTGGCTCGCGCAAGTGATGCCTGCCTGGGATTCAACATCAACTTCTTATCTTCACTCTCGCACACGGCCACAACGGGTTTCAACGACATTCAATATGAATTAGACGCTTGCATTCGGAAACCTTGCCGTTTTTTTGTCAGGGAAATAGTGAGTGACTGTATCTCATTCTTACCTTCAAAGGAGTACCCGCCTCCCCCCCCCCCCTCCCCCTCCCGGGGAATTGCCTTGTCTTTGGAGTTTTCCCCCAAGTGTCTTTCCTTCAATTCCTAAGATTAGTAGTGTTGCTTGAATGCAAATGCCTGGCTGTAAACTGCCGGAGCTGTCAAAGTGAAAGAGCATAAGTTGGGCAGACTGATAGTTGCGGGAAGCATAGTCGATCTTTCCCTTATCTCACCCCTGTCACCTTTCAAGACATGTGATGATTTTGCCTTGGAGGGATATTGCAGTTTATGGGATTGTTGTTAAATCTCCAGGGCTTGATGGGATCTGTCCTAGTTTACTGAAGATGAAAGAGAGGAAATTGCTGGGGCCTTGCTGAAGATCTTTGTATCCTCTTCATCCACAGAAGTCCCAGAGGACAGGAGAGTGGGCAACGTTGCTCCCTTGTTTAGTGTAGCTGGGACACGTTGGCCGGTGTGGGCAAGCTGGGCTGAGGGGCCTGTTCCAAGGCTGTATCAATCTATGACTCTATCTACGACCTTATGTAGGTAGATTGGTGAAAAAGGCCTTGCCTTCATTGGTCAGGGCATTGAGTGCAAGAGTCAGGAAGTCATGTTGCAGCTTTGTAACACTTTGGTTCGGGCGTATTTGGAGTATTTTGTGCGTTTCTAGCCGCCCCATTACAGGAGAGTTTTACCAGATCGCTGCCTGGTTTCCAGGGAAGTGTCTATACGGAGAGGTTGGACAAACTTGGATTTTTTCCCTTTGGAGTGTCGGAGGCTGAAAGTAGACCTGAGAGAAGTTTACAAAATTATGAGCGGCAAAACCAGGTTATACAATCAGAATCTTTTCCCCTGGATAAAAATGTCATACCCTTTAAGATAAGAGGGTGGTGGTGGAGGCAGATGTGCTGCTGGTGTTTAAGACCCTTCTGGCCAGGAACATGGATATGCCAGGGGATGGAGGAATATGGGGCATGTGCAGGTAGTATGGACTCGTTCAACTTGGCATCATGTTCAGCGTGAGCGGTAGAGTCGCTGCCTCACAGCGCCAGAGACCCGGGTTTGATCCTGACTACGGGTGCTGTCTGTACGGAGTTTGTACGTTCTCCCCGTGACCTGCGTGGGTTTTCTCCGGGTGCCCCGGCATCCTCCAAAGACGTACAGGTTTGCAGGTTAATTGGTTTTGTAAAATTGTAAATTGTCCCGAGTGTGTGTAGGATAGTGCTAGTGAGGGTCGGTGCGGGCTCAGAGAGGCCAAAGGGCCCATGCCCGCGCTGTATCTCAAAACTAAACTAAACCAAACTAAACATTGTGGGCCGAAGGGCCTCCTCCGGGCTATATCTCGAAAATAAACTGTTAGAGACAGAGCGGGAGGGGAAACTTTGCTGGGATCAAGACGGAGTAGTTTCTGACTTCTCTAGCCCTCAAAACAAATTCAGTCCATTAGCTGTGCTTTTGTGACGAATCATCAAGAAGGCAGCAGCACTAATGATAGCTTTAGTCCTTCAGTGTTCGGCTGAAGGAAGTTATTATTCACCCAGCACGGTGCCAGTCAGGTAGCGGAGAATGAGTGAGAAATGTGGTGCGGAGACGGGGCTGGGTGCAGCCCTGTAGTCATGGACGCTGACCCCGCCACCGTGAATGATGGGAGCTCGCACGTCCGAGGAGCTTTACTTCTAGTTTGCTTTAGAGATCCAGCACGGAAACAGGCCCTTCGGCCCGCCGAGTCCGCGCTGGCCGCACACTAGCACCATCCAACTTAAACCATCACAATTTTTTTTCCCGAGCCAATTAACCTACAAACCTACAAAGTGCGGGAGGAAACGGGAGAACCTGGAGGAGGCCCTCGTATACGGGGAGAACGTATAGACCACGAACAGACAGCACCTGTAGTCAGGATGGAACCTGAGTTTCTGGCGCTAAAAGGCAGCAACTCTCCTACCGTGGCTCTGAGTTTGTTTAGTTTAGAGGTACAGCACGGAACCAGGTCCTTCCGCCCACCGAGTCGGCACTGTACAGGTATCAGCAAAAACACGAGCATGTGGAATATTGTGGACCAAGTGCTGGTAAATGGGACTGGTATATACGTAGGTTCAATGGCTAGTATGGAGATGGATGGTTGAAGGGTTGTATGACCTCCAAGCTGTATGACTCTATAACTCCAGAGGGGTTAATTAGGTTAATTGGCTTGAATAAGTAGACTCTGCAGGAATCCATATGAATGAGCAAGGATAGACGGGAGAGCAGAATTTGGCCACTCGGCCCATCATCTTCTCTGACGGGCCTGTGCCCCCCATGGTAGTCGAGCGAGCGGGTAAGAGCGGGCAGGATGCCAGTGACGGAACAGCACACCGGCTGGGACTTACTGAAAGAGAAAGGAAATCAAGATTTGCATTTCAACAACCTTCAACACCTCAGGACATCCGAAAAGGCACAGCGGGTGGCGCAGTGGTAGAGTTGCTGCCTTACAGTACTCGAGACTCGGGTTCCATCTGGGTGCTGTCTGTGTGGAGTTTGCATGTTCTCCCTGTGACTGCGTGGGTTTTCTCCGGGTGCTCCGGTTTCTTCCCACATTCCAAAGACATGCAGGTTTGTAGTTTAATTGGCTTCTCTAAGTAAAAATTGTAAAAAAAGTTGTAAAAATTATCCCAAATGTGTACAGCTCAGTGTATGAGGTGGGCTCGGTTGGCTGAAGGTCCTGTTTCCACATTGTATCTCTTAAGTTTAGAGTAAAATCTAAAAAGCCACCACCCGAGACTCGGGTTCGACTCTGACTACGGGTGCTGTCTATATGGAGTTTGTACGTGCTCCTCGTGACCGCGTGGGTTTTCTCCGGGTGCTCAGGTTTCCGCCCACATTCCAAAGACGTGCGGTGTTGTAGGTTAATTGGCTTCAGTAACATTGTCCCCAATGTGGAGGATAGATCTAGTGTACGGGTGGTCATTGGCCGGCATGGACTAGGTGGGCCGAAGGGCCTGTTTCCACGCTGTATGTGTAGCAAGTATAGATATGGGGAGAAGGCAGGAACGGGTGCTGATTGTGGATGATCAGCCAAGAATGATCACATTGAATGGCGGTGCTGGCTCGAAGGGCTGAATGGCCTACTCCTGCACCTATTGGCTATTGACTAAAATCTTGCCTCCCCCCCACTGTGCAGGGGCCTAAATGGCATAACCGTGAGAGCCAGGCTGGGGATTGAGTCCGTGCTGTTTGAAGGCTGCCCCTCCAGTCATTTGATTTTACGCTGGATTTGTCCCTCGCTCCCCCCCCCCCCCCCCCCCCCCCCCCCCGTCTAGCTGACTCTCCAGCCCAGCCCAGCCCAGGTGAAGCGGAGCCCGTGGAGAGCTGCTGCTGTCCGTGCGATCCGCTCCGTCTCGACAAAGCGCTCTATCCATATCCGAGCCGACCTCAGGGGCCAGCCAGCCCCTTCACAGCGGCTCCAGCTATTGATGTGGGGGAGTCGAGAAGACATGTGCACCACAGGAGAGCCTCAGTCCTGTCCATTGGCAGACGAGTACATCAGAACCGGCTCCCTGTGAGTTACCGCTCAGACTGCACTGAGCGCGTCCTGGCACTGTGAGTGTGACCTGCATGGAGCAACTTTGACTTCCCACTGAATCCGAGTCCCAGCACTGTCATTCACCGGCGATAGCTTCATGATGTACAGCTTGTGCCTGCGCTCATCTATTCAGCGGTGTTCTGCCACAGCCAATGTCAGTGCTCCCGACCCGTGTTCCAATTAATGGCCCGCAATATCACAGCCCCCCCCCACACTCAACCCAAACCCACAGCACAGCAACCCCATTCCTGCCTCACCCCCTCAGGCAGCTTAACCCTTCGAGAGTTGAGAGAGGCAAGAGCGTCTCATTGTCATATGCACCGTCAATCTTACTCAGAGCAGCGTCACAGGCCTGTAAACACAATAGAGTAAATACTCATAAGTTCATAAGGTCATAAGTGATAGAAGCAGAATTAGGCCATTCGGCCCATCAAGGCTATTCCACCGTTCAATCATGGCTGGTCTATCTTTTCCTCTGAACCCATTTTCCTGCCTTCTCCCCATAACCCCTGACACCCACACTAATCAATCTCCGCCCCTTAGAAATATCTATTGACTTGGCCTCCACAGCCGTCAGTGGCAATGACTTCTGCAGATTCACCACCCTCTGGCTAAAGAAATTCCTCCTCATCTCGTTTCTAAAGGGACCTCCTTTTATTGTGAGGCTGTGCCCTCTGGTCCTCGACTCTCCCACTGGTGGAAACATCCTCTCCACATCCACTCTATCCAGGCCTCTCACTGTTCAGTAAGTTTCAATGAGGTGTCTCCTCATCCTTTGTATCTGAGGCAAGATAAGGCTTTGGTTTGATGATTCAGCTGGGGAAAAAAGCAATTCTTGCTTTGGAAATGCCATATATTACTCTGTTATAGCGGACAATCAGCAATAATGGACACTGGTCCCCCCCCCCCCCCCCGCCCCCGTATAACGAGGGTTTACTCCTTGTGTGCACATTGCCTTCCTGTGCCATAACCCCTCTGGTCGTGAAAGATGCTGTGTAAAGGCCAGTCTTTGAACACTGACGCAGATTCAGTGCCATTCCTTGTTGCGCGTTTGAATCAGGGCATGCGTGTCGGAGCAGGTCTCATTACAGTCCCCGGCGCGGTTTAAGAATCGGATTTGGCTGAGCCTTTCTTTTGGTCGAAGTGGAATTGCAACAAATGCGGTGAATATTCAGTGGGAAGTGAGTAAAAAAGGCGTAAATTAAGCCAAGACTGGGATGACATCCATAAACCACTCCAGAGTTCTTCTCCTGGCTTATGATGTCATCTGAACCCCTCAATTTACTGCCTTATTACTCAGCTGAGCCATCCATAATTCTATATCACGCCAGGCACTGGGTTACTGAGAGCAGAGCCCGTGAATCCACACCGCCTCCCATCTATTGCCTGTCATTTGCTTCCATATATTTCCATTTCTCTTAAGTTTTCTTACATAAATTACAGTCCATTATCAGCTTACAAAGCTCTTGGAAAAGCACTAGCTTCACGCTCCTTTGGTTTTGTGCTCTTGCTAACAATTCTCACAATGTTAACCACCTCAATGAAATAACTCTTTGATGGCTTTTAATTGCGCTGCCTCTTGTGTTAATGTGCTTAGAGTCATAGCCTAGAAGACTTTAAGATACTTATAGTCATGGAAACAGGCCCTTCAGCCCAGCTTGCCCACACAGACCAACATGCCCCATCTACCCTCGTCCCACCTGCCTGCCTTTAACCCATATCCCTCTAAACCTGTCCTATCCATGTACGTCTTTTAAACAATGCGATAGTCCCTGCCTCAACTACCTGCTCCAGCAGCTCGTTCCATACACCCATCACCCTTTGAGCGAAAAAGTTACCCCTCAGATTCCTCTAAAATCTTTCCCACCCTCACCTTAAACCATGTCCTCTGGTTCTCGATTCCCCTACTCTGGGCAACAGACTCTGTGCGTTTACCCGATCTATTCCCCTCATGATACTTGGATGCATGTTTTTGTTGCTGCCAACTTTGAAATACAGCAACTCTGTTAAAAAGTGTGGACTTCTGAGTTTTAGAGCAATAAGGCTATACAGCTTATGTTATTCAAGACCCCTCGGCCCAAGTCATCCATGCCAGCCAATAAGGCAATCTGAGCCAGTCCCATTTGCCTGTGGTTGCCGCATATCCCTCTAAACCATTATTATCTATTTAAGGGTGGCCGAGTGGCACAGCAGTAGAGTTGCTTCTTTACTGTGCCAGGGGCTCCAGGTTCAATTCTGACCCCAGGTGCTTTCTATATAGAGTTTGCACGTTCTCCTTGTGACCACGTGGGTTTTCTCAGGGTGCTCTGGTTTCCTCCCACACTCCAAAGATGTGCAGGTTTGTAGGTTAATTGGCTTCAATGAATTAACCCTAGTATGTAGGGTAGAACTAGTATATAGGGGATTGTTGTCGGAGCAGACTCGGTGGGTATGAGTACCTGTTTCCACGCTGTTACTGTAAAGCTAGAACTCTTTTAGTTTCTCTAGAACTAAAACAAAAACTCAGTTCAGTTTAGTTTATTGTCACGTGGACCGAGGTACAGTGAAAAGCTTTTGTTGCGTGCTAACCAGTCAATACATGATTACAATCGAGCCACTTACAGCGTATGGATACCTTCTCTGTGGATTGTCACCCGGTCGTTGTGTGGTCCTGAGATCCTGAGAGCGATGCCGTCTGGAGCTACGCTCCTGGTGGGGCCACCCATGGCGGTAAGGTCGAGGGGGAGGTCCCTGACAAAGAGCCAATCCAACCCAGACCTCAACGGTGGAACAGGCGGAGGACGATGGCCGACCTCGATCAGCCAAAGTGTCCCCGGTCGCCTCGGACTCCAGGCCACTGGATCCTGACCCAGATCTGTCAAGGACGGTGTGGTGGCGGTCTGTGCACCAGTCACCCCGCGTTAAACAAAGTCACGCACAGGCGTCCACCCTGTGGAGAGGAGGGGACAGTCATATTTGTTTCGAGGGACCGCCGATGATGAAGGATACGTGATAAACACGTAACGTTTAGTGCAAGGTAAAGCCAGCAGAGTCCGATTAAGATAGTCTGAGGGTCACTAGTGTGATAGATAGTGGTTCAGCACTGCTCTCTGGTTGTGGTAGGATGGTTCAGTTGCCTGATAACAGCTGGGAAGAAACGGTCCCCGAATCTGGAGGTGCGCGTTTTCACACTTGTATACCTTTTGCCTGATGGGGGAGGAGAGAAGAGGGAGTGGCCAGGATGCGACTCGTCCTTGATGATGCTGCCTTGCCGAGGCAGCGTGAGGTATAAATGGACCAAAACTATTGATTTACCTGGTCCAAATATCATCTACATGTGTAATTTGTTTAGTTTATTGTCACGTGTACCGAGGTACAGGGAAAGCTTTAGTTGCGTGCTATCCAGTCAGCAGAAAGACTACACATGATTACAATCGAGCCATCCACAGTGTACCGATACATGACAAGGGAATAAGGTTTAGTTCAAGGAAAAGCCGGTAAGGTCCGATTAAAGACAGTCCAAGGGACTCCAATGAGGTAGATGGTAGGTCAGGACCACTCTCTAGTTGTGGATAGGATGGTTCATTTGCCTGATGACAGCTGGGTCGAAACTATCCCTGGATCTGGATATATATTTTTATATAAAGATTTATCTCTGCCGCCCCCCTCACCTGTATCCACCTGTCACTTGTCAGGCTTGTCCCACCCTCACCTCTCTCCCAGCTTTTTCTCCCGAGTGTGAAGGAGGGTGCTGACTTGAAATGTCACTGTCCATGTTCTCCAGAGATGCTTCCCGGCCGGCTGAGTTACTCCAGCGCGCGTGTTTTTGCTCAAGATTGCAGCATCTGCAGTTCGTGCCGATAATGAATCTCATCGAACCCACAGAGCAAAGAGATTGTTCTAATGGACAGACGACGTTTTGGCTCGGGCCCACTTCTTCAGACTCCAAGCATCACCTGCCCATTCCCCCCAGCGATGCCGCCTGGCTTGTTGAGTTCCTTTAGTGCTGTGTTTTGCTCAACATTCCTTGTCCATTAGGCGCGCCGCATTGATGGCAGCCTCTGCCTACAGTCTGTCTGTTTTTCTGTCTTTTTTTAATTTTTAGTCCGTTTTAAAAGTTTGTTTTTGAGATTTGTTTCGCTTTGTCCCTGTGGGGGAGGGGGGGTAGGGTAAGGGGGAAACCGTTTCCCAGTCCCTTCCTGGCGAGGACGCGACTATTCTCCGAGTTGCGTCCTCGCCCCCCCCCCCCCCCCCCCGCGGCTAACCACCTGGATTGGCGCGGCCTTTCCTGCCGGGGACCCGGACCAGAGCTTCAGCAGCGGTGGGGCAGCGCTGGAGACATCGGAGCGGGCGAGGTCTTACCCGGATCGCCGTTGAAGCTCCAGAGTGTTGGGCCCGCTGCTTCAACATCTGAGCTGTGGTTTGCAGAACTTCCAGCGCGGGCGGCGCTGACTGCAACATCGCGGAGTCCTGGGGCCCTTTGCCGAGGGCCGTCAGCGTTGAATCTCCGCCCAGCGCGGCCTGTGGACCTTGGGAGCCGCGGACTCCGGTAGGAGGTGGCCGATTCGGATGTCCAACTCGCTGAGGATGTCCTCCAGCCCCGACGTCGGACTTCCATCACCCCGGCGAGCGGGCCTGAACATCGGGCCGCACGTAGCGGCGACAGCGGGGGGTTCGGGAGCCCCCCGACCACGGGAGGACAACAGAGGAGGATGCCTGAATTTTGGAGCCTTCCCTCACAGTGGGAAACTTTGATCCCGCTGTGTGGGGTGTCTGTGTTAAAGACTATCGTGTTCTACGCTCTTTATTATTCATATGGCCGTATGGCGACCACACATTTCACTGGACCAATTGGTACATGTGACAAATAAATGTATCTTGTATCTTGTATCTTGTACATTCCAGCATCTGCAGTCTCCTGTGGCTCAGATTTTTTTTCTAAATGTATTTTGCGCTAATGTCTTGTTTTTTTTACACTTTAGTCTTTAGAGATGCAGCGCGGAAACAGACCCTTCGGCCCGCCGTGTCGGCCCCGACCAGCGATCACCCCGTACACTAACACTATCCTACACACCAGGGACAATTTACAATTTTACTGAAGCTAACTAATCTACAAACCTGCACGTCTGAGGAGTGTGGGAGGAAACCGGAGCTCCCGGAGAAAACACACACCGCCACGGGACTCCCGACCCGAAACGTCACCTGTTCATGTTCATGTTCTCCTGAGATGCTGCCTGACCCGCTGAGTTACTCCAGACATTCTTGCCATAGAGGGAGTACAGAGAAGGTTCACCAGACTGATTCCTGGGATGGCAGGACTTTCATATGAAGAAAGGCTGGATGGACTCGGCTTGTACTCGCGAGAATTTAGAAGATTGAGGGGGGATCTTATAGAAACTTACAAAATTCTTAAGGGGTTGGACAGGCTAGACGCAGGAAGATTGTTCCCGATGTTGGGGAAGTCCAGAACAAGGGGTCACAGTTTAAGGATAAGGGGGAAGTCTTTTAGGACCGAGATGAGAAAAACATTTTTCACACAGAGAGTGGTGAATCTGTGGAATTCTCTGCCACAGAAGGTAGCTGAGGCCAGTTCATTGGCTATATTTAAGAGGGAGTTAGATGTGGCCCTTGTGGCTAAAGGGATCAGGGTGTATGGATAGAAGGCAGGTACGGGATACTGAGTTGGATGATCAGCCATGATCATATTGAATGGCGGTGCAGGCTCGAAGGGCCGAATGGCCTACTCCTGCACCTATTTTCTATGTTTCTATGTTTCTTCAAAGGAAGGTTATTATGAATCAGCAATAATGAACATGCAGTAATAAAAGATTTGGATTTAAAAATGGTTTTGTTGCAACATTGGGAGAATTTTAGCAGAAAGCACAGCGTGGTTTTAATAAGCCAATATGAAAGAGCAAGATATTTCAGACTGGAGAACCCATACATAGGTCAATCCTTCATTACAGAGGTTAACCCACAAACAAAGTTAACACCATTGTTGTAAAGAGCCAAAGAGAGTTTAATTCCTAATTCTCTTTTGACATTCTCTTCTTTGTTGGACTTAAGTTGAAATCCAAAATATTCATAACCACAACTTTTAATTATTTATGTAGCCAGGCAAACATTCCTGTTTATTAATGCTAAATAATTTATGGCCATTTTACACATGTAATGGATTAAATTATAATGAAAGTATGGATTTTAGTGCATTTTATATAAAATATTAAGATCACAATTTTTTCTTCCCTGTTCGCGAGGTTTTGATTGTTAAGTTTTGCGCCAATTCCTACATTAAAAAGGAGCTCTGTAATTAAAGTGTCTGCTTCATATCCATGATGGGAACCATGATTTAAAAAATGTATTCCAGTCTTTCTGAGATGGCATTCAATGTTTGATGCCTTAAAATATTTTGACATTCCTTAGATTTGGCAGTGCAGCTGTTCGTCCATGCTTCCCTGACACTAACACCTCCACTCAGCCCGCCACGGCCTACGCGATCCGCCAATTGCCAAACATCTCCGCTCGCCTTCCCATTCCCACACTGACCTCACTGTCCTGGGCACCCTCCACTCTCAGAGTTGGGCCACACTCAAATTGGAGGAACAGCTCCTCATATTTGGCTTGGGCAGCTTACATCGCAGCGGTATGAATATTATTGACAATAGACAACAGGCAATAGGTGCAGGAGTAGGCCATTCGGCCCTTCGAGCCAGCACCGCTATTCAATGTGATCATAGCTGATCATCCACAATCAGTACCCCGTTCCTGCCTTCTCCCCATATCCCCTGACTCCGCTATCTTTAAGAGCCCTATCTAGCTCTCTCTTGAAAGCATCCAGAGAACCGGCCTCCACCACCCTCTGAGGCAGAGAATTCCACACTCACCACTCTCTGTGAGAAAAAGTGTTTCCTCGTCTCCGTTCTAAATATTGATTTTCTAAATATCCGTTCTAAATATTGATTTCTCTAATTTCAACTAACCCTTTCATTCCCTCTCTCTCGGTCCCTGCCCTATCCTAGTCATCTTGCTAGTTGCGCTGTTATACCCTTTCATTATCACCGGTCACGGTGGCGCAGCAGTAGAGCTGTAACAGCGCCGGAGACCCGGGTTCCATCCCAACTACGGGTTCGATCCCAACGTACGGTGTTTGTACGTTCTCCCCGTGACCTGCGTGGGTTTTCTCCGAGATCTTCAGTCTCTTCTCACGCTCCAAAAATGTACAGGTTTGTAGGTTAATTGGCTAGGTAAATGTAAAAATTGTCCCTAGTGGGTGTAGGATAGTGTTAATGTGCAGGGATCGCTGGTCGGCGCGGACCCGGTGGGCTGAAGGGCCTGTTACCTCTAACTAAACTGAACTAACGCTGTATCTCTAACTGAACTGAACTAAAGCAAACCTCTTCCACGGCCAACACTAGACCATTGTGGACTCCAGCTTTCCTTGGTCATCGGTACCAGCTCTGATTTGTTCTATTTTCATTCCTCTAGTTTCCCTCACCTCTGACTCTCAATCTGAGGAAGGGTCTTGACCCAAAACACCACCTATTCTCCAGAGATGCTGCCTGACCCGCTGAGTTACTCCAGCATTTTGTGCCTATCTTTGGTGTACACCAGCACCTGCAGTTCCTTCCTACACATTACCCTCCTAAAGATTTCCCACCATTGTCTCCATCTACTCTTCACGCTGCCTCGGGAAAGCAGCCAACATGATCACAGACTGGTCCCACCCCGGTCACTCCTTCTTCCCCTTGCTTCAGTCAGGCAGAAGGGACAGGAGCTTGAAAGCACGCACCACCCGACTCAGGAACAGCTTCTGCCCCTCTGTTATCAGGCTTCTGAATGGTCCTTCCATAACCCAGGGTACTGTCCGATTCCCCTCTAACCCATTGCGGACATTGGACTTTGTCTATTGAACAGATGCGCTACAATGCTGAGAACTATATTCTGCACTCTGTATCTTCCCCTTTCCTCTACCTATTGTACCTGAGTTTGAACAGATAGCAGCTATGTACGGTATATGTGATCTGCGTAAAGCACACAAGACAAAGCTTTTGACTGTACTTGTGTATAAATGATAATAATAAACCTAAACCTAACCCCTTCCGTTGAGAAGGGCAAGGACAGCAGGAACATGGTTCCATTCCAATTCACGCACCAGCCCCCACCTAGCAATGCACCAAGATATTTTTAAAAACTGCAGATGCAGGAAATCCAAAATAAAAAGTGAACCAGTTAGCAGTTCAGTGGATTAGAGAAACAGCTGACGTTTCATGTCCGGGACACTGACACATCTGGGAGAGAATGAAAGCAAAGTGTGCGATCTCCCAGAAAGTGCACTGCCCTGCAAATACGTGGAGGTAGGCAAAGACCCAACCCTAGGAGACAATGACTCTCCTCTGTACCTGCAGAAGGTAACATTCATTATTCCTGTGTACAAGCGATCAGTGGCGCAGTGGTGGAGCTGCTGCCTCGCAGCACCAGAGTCCCAGTTCGTTTTTGGACTACGGGTGTTGTCTATGCAAAGTTTGTACCTTCTTCCGTGACCGCGAGTGTGCTCTGGTTTCCTCCCACATTCCAAAGACGTACGGGATTGTAGATTAATTGGCTTCTGTGAATTGCTCCCGGTGTGTGGGATGTGAAACTGGGGTAACGCAGAGCCAGCAAACGGAAGATTGTTGGAGGGCACAGGCGCAGTGGGCCGAAGGGCCTGTTTCCCCGCCGTATCTCTAAAAACTAAAAAAGAATTTACTGGAGATTTTGAAATTAAAGCAGAAAATGCTGGAAACACTCAGCCAGCATTGGGTCGGGAAGCATCTTCGACCTGAAACGTCAACGCTACTTCTATTTCTCCAGGCGCTATATGACTGGCAGAGTGTTTGTAGCGGTTAATATTTTCATTTCATTGTTCCTTTCGCTCACCGTACTTCAACTGAACCATGAACCTGACCAGAGGACGTGAGCTCAGGACTCTGGATTTAAGTTGCTGGGTGGAAGGGATAGAGAGAAGCTGGGGGAAAATTATTTCACTCAATGACGTGGCGATTTGGACTTGAATGCCTGAGAGGATAGTGGAGGCTACAAGTCCAACTACATTTAGAAAGTTACCTGGACCTGGCTCTTTTGACGAGCCATAACTTGCTGGACCAGGGACCAAGGCTTAAGGAGTGGGATTAACCTGAAGTCCACCTGGCTGGCATGAATGAGCTGAGTGGTCTCCTATGCTATTAATATCTGTGATTTAGCTTTTGGTTTAGGTACAGTGAAAAGCTTTGTTTTGCATGCTATCATATCAGATCAGATAACACCATACATCAATACAATCAAGTGAAACTCGTGCTATAGATAGAGCAAAGGGGGAGATACAGAGAGCAGAATGTAGCTCTCAGCATTGTAGAGCACCAGTTCCAAGTCCAATGTCCGCAATGGGGTAGAGGTGAGTCGGACAGCACCCTGGCTTATGGAAGGAGTTCAGAAGCCCGATAACAGAGGAGAAGAAACTGTTCCTGAGTCTGGTGGAGCGCACTTTCAGGCTTCTGTACCTTCTGCCGGACGGTAGATGGGAATAGAAGGAATGACATGGACAAGGGAATAGAATGGGACATGTCTTTGGTTACTTTGACTGCTTTCCCGAGGCAGAGTGAAGTGGAGACGGAGTCGATGGTGGGGAATCTGGACTGGGCTACATCTACAAATCCCTGCACTTTCTTGTGGTCTTGGGCAGAGCTGTTCCCCAGTTCCCAAACCATGCTGTGATGCAAGCCGACAGTGTGTATTCTTTTGTAAAATATTTTTATTAGAAGTAAATACATATTAAGAAGGAATAACATAAAATCAAAAAAGAAGAAACATATTATTCGTCACATACATTCTTAATATTTTTAAAGTTTACCGTCGTTCTTATTTATACTTTTATATTTTTTTTATTATTTTATAACAGAAACAAAATAGTAAAAAGAAATAATAAAAAGAAATAAAATAGTAGAAAATCGATAAAATGAGTGGAGTATAAAGCAAGATATTCTTCATTGGAGATATATGCGTGGTCTATTGTATATAGTTCTTCATCTATTCCTTCATTCAGGCTTCAGTCAGGCCCTCGAACCGGACCTCCTTGACCCTTTATGTATTCAATAAATGGAGACCATATTCCTCTGAATTGATCTAGCTTGTCCAAAAGGACGAGTCTCAGTCTTTCCAGATGAAGTGTCTCGACAGTGTGTACTCTATGGTGCATCTGTAGAAGTTTGTAAGAGTCACTGGAGACATCCTCATGGGCCTGTCCCACTTGGGCGACCTAATCAGCGAGTTCTGGCCAGTTTGCCCTCGACTCATACTCTCAGCATGGTCGACACGAGGTCGTAGGAGGTATTTGTAAATCTCCTTCACGCTCGGGAATGGTCTCCGCGTACTCGAGGCCTCAGCTAGGTCGCGGCATTTTTTTCAATATGTTAAAAAATGCCCGCGAGTAAAAAAAGGTTGTCATGGAAAAAATGGATACTTTTTTTTACCTGTAGGTTTAGTCGTAGTAGGTCGGAGTCAGGAAATGGAGGCATCGGCGGGCCTTCTTGACTGTCACACCCCATGTGGTTGGCCAGTGACAGATCATTGTAACATTAACTCCAAGAAACATGAAGGCCTCAAGTGTGTAATGATCTGATGAGTCAGAGAGCGGTACCATACAGAAATGGGCCATTCGGCCCACCTTGTTCCTGCTGACCCTTTTCCCCACACACTCCAATCCCATTTGCCCGCATCTAGACTTCCATGCCTTGCCTATTAAAGTGTCTCTCTCAATGCCTTTGATTGCATCTGGTCCCTTCACCTTGTTGTTAGTTGAATTTAGAGAAACAGTGCGGAAGCAAACCCTTCGGCCCACCGAGTCCATGCTGTACACGAGCACTATCCCACACACACGAGAGACAACTTACAATCTTCTGAAAGCCAATCAACCTACAAACCTGTACGTCTTTGGATTATGGGAGGGAACCGGAGATCCCGGGGTAAACCCACGCGGGTCATGGGGAGAACATACAAGCTCCACACAGACAGCTCCACATGTCGCTCTACCACCCTCACCTGGCAGAGAGTTCCAGATATCAATCAGTCTCTGTGTAAAACCCCGTCAGATCCCCTGTAAAACTTTAGCTGGTGCCCACTTGTCTTTGCCTTTGATGACCGCTGCGAGTACTCTCCGGGGAAATGTATTCTGAGCCCTTCTTTTGAAAAGATCCCTCTTTTGTTATGTGAATAGCAGGGGAATAATAAAGGCATTTTATCACGTCATATTCACGGCCGACCGCCCAGCTTGATATCCAGAATCCCATCAGCAATGTTGCGCAAATTTTAGTAGCGCTGTAACCTCAGTCCAGCAACAGAAACTGACCTTCTTAAAACTCACTGTTGTCAAACACTCTGAACCATATCGCTGACCCAATGTGTGCGGGTAGACATGTGACCTTCATGAGTTCCCATCCACGTTCCAAAGACGTGTGGGTTGAAGGCTTAATTGGCCATGGTCATAGAGTGATACAGCATGGAAACAGGCCCTTCGACAGAATTTGCCCCCTGCTGACCAACAGGCCCCATCTTCACTCGTCCCACCTGCCCGCATTTGGCCCATATCCCTCTAACCTTTTTCTATCCATATACCTGTCCAAATGATTTTCAAATGTTATTTTTGTACCTACCTCAACTACCTCCTCTGGCAGCTCGTTCCATGCAACCACCACCCTCTGAGTGAAAATGTTGTCCCTCAGGTTCCTATTAAATCTTTCCCCTCTCATTTTAAACCAATATCCCCAATAAAAGACTCTGTGCATTCACCCTATCTATTCCCCTCATAATTTTATAAACTTCTATAAGGTCACCCTCATCCTCTTTCCTCCTGCTTTTAAGGGCGGGACTCCTCTTCAGACAGATTGTTTCTGAAGGGGGGTGTAGAAAGCTGGAAGAGAGAAGGGGCAAGGACAAAGCTTGGAGAGCGAGAGGCGGACACAGGTGTGTGTGGGGGGGGGGGGGGCACATAGCACAAGATGGCAGTGCAGGTAAGTGCTGGGGAAACACCCATGACTGTAGTAGAGGGTCCAGGTCAGACCATGGTCGTAGAGGAGGTGGGCAGCAGGAATCGCAGAGTGGGAGCAGTGAGAGACAGTCTCACACAACTCACATTGGAGAGAAGAGGAGCTTCTTCAAAGAGGGGTCCCAACCCGGTCCATGTTCTCCAGAGATGCCGCGTGACCCGTTAAGGTACTCCAACACTTTGTGTCCTTACTGAAACTAAGAGGTCTGTCAGTAATGGTGACTGCACAGCAGCAAATGGATTGTGGCAAAAACCCAGACCCAGATCAGGCTGGACAAGGGTCCCAACCTTAAATGCAATCTGTCCATTCTCTCCATAGACGCTGCCTGACTCTCTGAGCCCCTCCAGCACTTTATGTTTTAATCAAGATTCCAGCATCTGCAATTCTTCATGTCTCTATTGAGCACCAACCTTCTGGTGAACCAAATATCTGCTATAGACTGGAATACGCAGAAGGCTACCCTTGATCATATTTAACTTCATCTTGCAAGATATGTTATTCGCATTATTCCCTTCATCATGTATCTGTACACTGTGGACGGCTCGATTGTGATCATGCATTGTCTTTCCGCTGACTGGTTAGCACGCAACAAAAGCTCTTCACTGTACCTCAGTAAACGTGACAATAAGCTAAACTAACCTAAACTTAACCAAAAGTTTCCCTCAAGCTCATATCCGGTTGATTTATCCGTGATTATAGTCACAGAATGCTGGAGGAACTCAGCGGGACAGGCAGCATCTCAGGAGAGAAGGAATGGGTGACTTTTTTAATCGAGTCCCTTTTTGGGTTTATTTGTGAATTTGACAAAGAACTCCAGATTCAGGGACAGTTTCTTCCCAGCTGTTATCAGGCAACTGAACTCTCGTCCCGTGACCTGTATGGGTTTTCTCCGGATGCTCCGGTTTCCTCCCACGTTCCAAAGACGTGCAGGTTTGCAGGTTAATTGAGTTTGATAAAATTATAAATTGTCCCTAGTGTGTGCAGGGTAATGTTAGCGTTCTGGTCGGCGCTGACCTGGTGGGCCGAAGGGCCTGTTTCTGCGCTGCAGCTCTAAACTATAATAACAAAACGAAATAAAAATAGAATCTGGTCTAAATACAATTGAGTCTGAAGAAGGGTCTCGACCCTAAACGTCACACATTCCTTTTCTCCAGGGATGCTGTCTGACCCACTGAGTAACTCCAGCTTTGTGTGTCAATCTTCCGTAGAATCTTTCAAGTAATAACATGCAACAGGATTAAATGATGTCTGTCAAACAATTTGCTGAGGATTGCTGATCTGGTTATAAGGTTACTGGGCAACTCTGCCCCTGATGCTGTTTCAGTGATGGGTAAAATAGACTGGCAGAGCAGTTCCATGTCACGGCATTCCCGAATCTCATAAAGACATAAATCACATCGTTCTATCAAAGAATACTGGAAGCAGCATTTCCTTTTAATATTCTCCTTGCTTTTAGCTTTGATATGCCGTGGAGAAGCGCCCCTTGTCACCGCCCTGATGTCTGCTGAGAGGAATCAGTGTTCAATTATTAATGCAGTCTTTTAGCCCAATAGAGCGCCCGGGACAATGGCTAATGTGGTAAGTCACGTTGGCTGAAAATCTAATTGTGGCGTTTGCAGCCAATCTGGACAAAACCCCATGCAGGTGACTGGAGTTTGTGTGGAAGCTGCAGTGTGGCAAAGGTTAAGGGTAGCTGTACAGGACAACAGCCTTTAGGCATTCATTGACACACATCAATGTTGCTGATAGCTATTCTTGACGTCCCCCAATGTTTTGCAATTGGTATTCCTTGACACACGGTTGTAGGTTCTTGATATTGCAAATTAAAGAAAGGATGAAATAGCATTTCCTTCGCTCCATAGATGCTGCTGCACCCGCTGAGTTTCTCCAGCATTTTTGTGTACCTTCGATTTTCCAGCATCTGCAGTTCCTTCTTAAACAAATAGCATGTAGGTTTACTTGTATTAGTGTTATTGCATTTGTAGATTAATGTGTTTTGAGAACCGTATTATTATTGATGATAAGAAATTAGAAAGTGCACACAATTTCAAGGGTCCAAATCTGTATACAATGTTATGTTGACGGTCCTGATTGGAGTTTCAGAGTGGCACTGTGCACGAGTAAATAAAGTGTGTCTGGAAAATGAATGCAAGTTGTCAGAGTCCAGTTGACCGGCGACGACACTTCAGTTGCCATACTTGTAGCTTTGTTGGGAAAAAGAGGGACGGGGGCTCCGTGCCTGCTGCTGCTGCTGCTGCTGCTGCTGTTGTCAGGGCTGGGAGACTTGGCACCAGTCGTCCCGAAACCTCTGACACTAGAATGACCCAGCCGGTCGGCTGTGCGGAGGTTCCCAAGCGCAGAGACACGGGTCAAGTTGCCAGGCAACTAAGGTTTTCCCAGGATCCGCCAGACCTTTGTTTAAGAAGGAACTGCAGGTGCTGGAAAATCGAAGGTAGACAAAAAGTGCTGGAGAAACACAGCGGGTGCAGCAGCATCTATGGAGCGAAGGAAATAGGCAACGTTTCGGGACGAAACCCTTCTTCAGACTCCGAAGGAAATAGGCAACGTTTCGGGCCGAAACCCAAAACATTGCCTATTTCCTTCGCTCCATAGATGCTGCCTCGCCCGCTGAGTCTCTCCAGCACTTTTGTCTACCTCCGCCAGACCCTTTGTTCAAGGTGGAGCAGCGAAAAGGCGCAGTCTAAACCCCCCGGGGTCACAGACTGGTCAAAGGCAGCTTCTAATAACCGCACACACACACACACACACACACACAATGGACCTGGGACGCGAGGAGCGAGGAGCAAGCACTTGGCACCGACGGCTGCCCCTGCCCGCCACGCCGTCCCTTGTAGGTCAAGGGACAAGTCCTAGGACGACATCGCGACTGAGACATTCCTCACTCATTCTGATTTTCGTTGAAATAAAAGTTTTTTTAGCCTGCGCTTGTCTTGGGGATGCAGTTTATAAAGTGCTCCACGCATATACAGCTGCAACACAGACCGACAACACACAGCTCTGAAGTTCAATCATATGAATAGTAATAAGACCCAAGGGGTTAATCCAACACTAATTAGGTGCTATCTGCTTTTAACACTAAGTCTATTAATTTGGTTATAAACCATCATCAACCATGACATCATCGTGTGTAATTGGATTGGAATATAAACTGTGCACCAGAACCTCTTTTAAGATTGACACAAACAAACCCCCGTTGTGGAAAGCGCGATGGAGATTGCAAAGTGCTGGAGTGGCTCAGCGGGTCGGGCGGCATCTTCGGGGAAGGGTGACGTTTCAGGTCATAGAAACATGGAAACATATAAAATAGGTGCAGGGGTAGGCCATTCGGCCCTTCCAGCCTGCACCGCCATTCAATATGATCATGGCTGATCATCCAACTCAGTATCCCGTACCTGCCTTCTCTCCATACCCCCTGATCCCTCTAGCCACAAGGGCCACATCAAACTCCCTCTTAAATATGGCCAATGAACTGGCCTCAACTACCTTCTGTGGCAGAGAATTCCAGAGACTCACCACTCTCTGTGTGAAAAATGTTTTTCTCATCTTGGTCCTAAAAGATTTCCCCCTTATCCTTAAACTGTGACCCCTTGTTCTGGACTTCCCCAACATCGGGAATGAACTTCCTGCATCTAGCCTGTCCAACCCCTTAAGAATTTTGTAAGCTTCTATAAGATCCTCCCCCTCAATCTTCTAAATTCTAGCGGATCAGGACTCTTCTTCAGACTGAAAGTAGAGGGGAGGGAACTGGAGGCAGGAAAAGGGCTGAACAAAGCAGGGCCGGCAACAGATGACCAAGGTAGGGTGGAGTCAGGGAAGAGGTGATGGGTGATGACAAAGGGATACAAGGAAGCGAACAGTAGGACGACTGGGTGAAAGGGGGGGGTGGTGGTTGGGTGAGGGGGTGGGAAGGGTCAGGGGGGATCAGATAGGGGGTGGGGGACTTGGGGGGGGGGGGGGAGATGGGGGCCTGGGGCCTGGGGCCCTGGGTTCCACCAGGGGGCATCATCATTTTTACCCCCCCCCCTTGTGGGTGATATCAATTTTTAACAGGGGGGGCAATCTTCATTGGCCAAACGGACTAGGAGGGGTTCCACCAACCGCAAGCCACCTGTTGCAACAAATCTTCCGTTTTTGAGCTGAGAAGTGTACCACAACGAAAGGTTCTGGAAGTCTCCCTCTCCTCTGAGTCTCGACCCGAAATGTCAATCAGAATGCTGCCTGACACGGATACATAGATCCCCAATAGGTGCAGGAGTAGGGTCCCTTCGAGAAACACCATTCAATGTGATCATGGCTGCAATCAGGGTCTCTATCTAATTCTCTTTTTGAATGCATCCATGAATTAGGTCCCACTGTACAGTCATTCAAGTGCTCTCCCGAGTTAAAAAGGTGGTAAACACGTGCTGTTCCTCCAAATGTTTGAATGTGGCCTCACTCTTGGAAAACAGTAGGACAGGGGAGGAGGTGCATCAGCGTGCCCAGGACAATCCCGGGAATTATCTTTGTGAACTTCGCTGCACTCCCTCAATAGAAGACCAGGGTGTACAGTTGGAGGACCTCTTTGGCCATTGGAGGTCTCGTTGATCCGTTTTTCCTAACCTGGAATGCATCTGCCATGGCAATCCTCATAGCATCCTCTTCACAGGGGGGGGGGGGGGGGGGGGGGGGGGGGGGGGGGGGGGTGGAGGAAGCCGTTCCTTGTAACCCACTAGCACTGCCACTTGTGAGATCCCTACTCTTTGTTTCCTGTCTGGTCAATATCCTGCCCCCGATATGTGTATCTCCTGTGTGGTGCTTTCTGAAGTCCAGGGATGTTACATCCTCAAAAAACAAGCATAATTTCCCCTCCATGCTGAAAAAAGTATCTGGGAGGGGTTTTGTGGGTGCAACTCTGTTCAACTTGTTCCCCCTGTAATAAATAACCTTTTTCTGTCTCTGTGGGGGGACCCACCATTTGGACTACTATTTTTTCTCTTACACACACCTCAAGGCTTTTACTATCCTCTTAATATCCTCGCTAAGCTTACCTTCGTACTCAGATTGCCTTTTTACCTTCGTTACTTCATCTTTTCTCCCCTTATTGCCTTTTTAGGTCAGTTGATTCTGTTTGAGTTTCTTTGATTAAGTTTCCCAATCCTCTGGCCCCCGCTTCCTTCTCATCTTTCTAAGAGTGGTCTTTGATTTTTTGATCAGCCACGGTCGTCACTGCTCCTTATCGGTCTTCCTCTTTTTTAATGAAATGATTGTGATCTTTTCTGTATTAGTTGATTCCTGCACAATTCCTGCCATTTTTTGTTTTTTATTTCAAACTGTATTTTAGTCAAATTAACAATAATGAAACTTGCGAAAAATTATTAGTTGAGGCTGATACATGGAGATACAGTTTTAGACATTTTATTTTACCCACGGTGCCACTCATGTGGCATCAAATAGATACTTCTGAAATTGCTCGTTACCACTGTCATACCTGCTGGACCCTTTGGACCCTTTCCAGTCAACTTTGGCCAGCTCCTCCCTCATGCCTCCATAGTCCCCTTTGTTCAACTGTAATACCGACACTTCCAATTTTACCTTCTCCCTCTCAAATTGCAGATTAAAATTTATCATATTATGGCCACTACCTCCTATTGGTTCCTTTACCTTGAATTCCCTTATCAAATCCGGTTCATTACGTAACACTAACTCCAGAATTGCCTTCTCCCTGGTAGGTTCCAGTACAAGCTGCTCTAAGAATCCATCTTGGAGGCACTCTACAAACTCCCTTTCTTGGGGGCCAGCACCAACCTGATTTTCCCAGTCAACCTGCATGTTGAAATCTCCCATACCCACTGTAGCATTACCTGTTGCGACATGCCAATTTTAACTCCTGATGTAACTTGCACCCTATATGCAGGCTACTGTTTGGGGGCCTGTAGATAACTCCCATTAGGGTCTTTTTACCCTGACAATTTCTCAGTTCTATCCACAATGACTCTACACCTTCTGATTCTATGTCGCCCCTTGCAAAGGACTGAATTTCATTCCTTACCAACAGAGCTACCCCACCCCCTCTGCCCACCTGTCTGTCTTTTCGATAGGACGTATACCCCTGAATATTCAGTTCCCAGCTCCCATCCTCTTGCAGCCGTGTCTCTGTAATTCCCACAACATCATGCCGGCCAGTCTCTAACTGAGCCTCAAGCTCATCCACTTTATTTCTTATACTTCGCGCATTCATGTATAACAGTTTTAGTTCGGCATTCACCTCCCCTCTCACACCGGTCCCTATTTCACCTGACCTTACTCTCTTATTCTTTCTTGAACTTTCCGTCCCATTAATTTGGGTGTCTTTCGTAACGTTTCCTGTACTCTTGTCCCCTTTAATTCCATCCTTATGCTTCCAATTTGTCGACCGCTCTGAGCATCTAACCCTAATTAGATGCTGGCTCAGCAGCAAACCCCACATCCCTTGAATAAATAAAAACTCAATGCAGAGGAGAATTCCCCGAGTGGATACAAATTGTTGGCCTTTATAACATGTTGGCCTTTATAACAAGAGGAATCGAATATAGGAGCAAAGAGGTCCTTCTGCAGTTGTACAGAGCCCTAGTGAGACCACATCTGGAATATTGTGTGCAGTTTTGGTCCCCTAATTTGAGGAAGGATATTCTTGCTATTGAGGGAGTGCAGCGTAGGTTTACAAGGGTAATTCCCAGGATGGCGGGCCTGTTATATGCTGAGAGAATGGAGCGGCTGGGCTTGTACACTCTGGAGTTTAGAAAGATGAGAGGGGATCTCATTGAAACATATAAGATTGTTAAGGGCTTGGTCACGCTAGAGGCAGGAGACATGTTCCCGATGTTGGGGGAGTCCAGAACCAGGGGCCACAGTTTATGGATAAGGAGTAAGCCATTTAGAACGGAGACGAGGAAACACTTTTTCTCACAGAGAGTGGTGAGTCTGTGGAAGTCTCTGCCTCAGAGGGTGGTGGAGGCCGGTTCTCTGGATGCTTTCAAGAGAGAGCTAGATAGGGCTCTTAAAAAAAGCGGAATCAGGGGATATGGGGAGAAGGCAGGAACGGGGTACTGATTGGGGATGATCAGCCATGATCACATTGAATGGCGGTGCTGGCTCGAAGGGCCGAATGGCCTCCTCCTACACCTATTGTCTATTGTTTATTAAATCTATATGTTAAACAACTGACCAATGAATATGCTAGTGCAGTAAAAGTTTAGTTTAGTTTAGTTCAGTTTAGAGATACAGCGTTGAAACAGGCCCTTCGGCCCACTGAATCCGCGCCAGCCAGCGATCCACGCTCATTAATACTATCCTACATACACTAGGGACAATTTAAACTTATACCAAGTATACAAACCCAAGCCAATTAACTTACGAACCTGTACGTCTTTGGGGTGTGGGAAGTAATCGCGGTCACGGGGAGAACGTGCAAACTCCGTACAGACAGCACCTGTAGTCGGGATCGAACCCGGGTCTCCAGCGCTGCAAATGCTGTAGGGCAGCAACTCTACCGCTGCCCACCGCTACTCCAGCGTCTATCTCCTGCCCATTCTTTTGCCTGTTTTTAAATCACTCCAATCCTTTTGCCTTCTCCGACAGGTATTTATAAAGTGTTATGCCTCATCTCGCGGGACAGTTTACACTGAAGCCAAGACTAACACAGAGGGACTGCATTTGGGAATATTGACCCAGGAGACATTTTCATCAAAAACTATTTATACGGAGAAAGGATTAAATGATGTGGAAATGTAATCAGTTCCAGGCATTGTACTCCTCGTAAACAAGTGAGTTTTCCCTAGATTAGCGGACTTCTTTGTCATCACCTGGAGTTAATAATGACATAGGCTTCAGGTAATTCAGGACTAAAATGTACACTCAATATCTACAATGGACAACAAACTCAGAGAAATGCATCCTATTTATATTTAAAATTGGTGTCTGGTGTTGAGTTGAGTTTAGTTTAGAGATGCAGAGCGGAAACAGGCCCTTCGGCCCACTGAGTCCATGCTGACCAGCGATCCCCGTACACTAGCTACTATCCTATACAACGAGGGACAAGTTACAATTTTCACCGATGCCAATTAGCCTACACACCTGCATGTCTTTGGAGTGTGGGAGGAAACTGGAGCACCTGAAGAAAACCCACGCGGTCACAGGGAGAACGTACAAACTCTGATCAGACAGAACCTGTAGTCAGGATCGAACATCAGTCTCTTACGCTGTGAGGCTAGCATTTAATTACTGTCAAAGAAGGAACTGCAGAGGCTGGAAAATCTAAGGTAGACAAAAATGCTGGAGAAACTCAGCGGGTGTGGCAGCGTCTATGGAGCGAAGGAAATAGGCAACGTTTCGGGCCGAAACCCTTCCTCAAACCCTTCTTTAGATTTAGTTACTGTCAATAAGTTAAGCATCTGCAGCCACTTAGTTCAATGATACACTTCCAACAATAAAGCATGAGGGCTGTGTGAAGCAACTGCCTGAGATAACTGCAGCGATCGCCTTGACAATTAAGTCAGGGGTCAGGAGGCTATGGGGCCGGTTCACTGAGGTATGAGAAGTGCGGGCTGCAGGGGACCCTGGACAATTGCTGTTCACCAGTTGAGCCCTGGGGATCACAAGGGAACACGCAGTCCCTTGTCGTGAAGAGCAGAGCTTGTGTACTGCCGACAGAAGCAAGACGTGCACGGCAGTTAATTTAACCCAGTAACCGGAGGTTGCTGTTCATGACAATTCACACCAGGCATCAAAAACCCGCAAAGCAGTCTCCGCTTGGGGATTTCAGTGTTTCTATGAAAGTCCACGGGACAAGAGAAGGAAATCATGGTCCAATAGACAATAGACAATCGGTGCAGGAGTAGGCCATTCGGCCCTTCGAGCCAGCACCGCCATTCAATGTGATCATGGCTGATCATCCCCAATCAGTACCTCGTTCCTGCCTTCTCCCCATATCCCCTGACTCCGCTATCTTTAAGAGCCCTATCTAGCTCTCTCTTGAAAGCATCCAGAGAACCTGCCTCCACCGCCCTCTGAGGCAGAGGATTCCACAGACTCACCACTCTCTGTGAGAAAAAGTGTTTCCTCGTCTCCGTTCTAAATGGCTTACTCCTTATTCTTAAACTGTGGCCCTTGGCTCTGGACTCCACCAACATCGGGAACATGTTTCCTGCCTCTAGCGTGTCCAAGCCCTTAACAATCTAAGAGCGCTTCTTGCAACGGAATACGAGGCGCTGCTCCTCCAGTTTGCGTGCGGTCTCACTTGTATTCTGCTTGGAGTAGCTTACGACCCAACAGTATGAACATTGAAGGACGCAAAGTGCTGGAGAGACTCAGCACATCAGGCAGCATCTCTGGAGAACACCTATCCAAGTTGGTGACCTACTTGTCCGTTCGCGTGTCGGACGATGTAGCTCGCTGTTGGCTTCTGTCGCCGTCCAACATGTTGGCAGAATTGCCGCCCGACGCGTCACAGAGTGCATCGTGTCGTCGCTTCCAGGGATCGCCACGAGGAGGCTTCTGTCATGATCCCCTGAGTTACTGAGTAACTCCATCACTCTGTATCCTGTTGTGTAGCTGTAACTCTGTAGCCTCCCTTTGATCTGGTATTTTGTTGGTTCACATGCTTGATCAATTATGTTTTATTATTATTAATGTTTAGTGCTTTCTGAGTCATTCGTAACTGTCACTGTATGTCATGTTGTTACTTGTGGGCGGAGCACCAAGGCAAATTCCTTGTATGTGAATACTTGGCCAATAAACTTACTTACTTACTTACATATTAACCAGCAATGGTTCAATGTTTCAATCGTGTTTTATTTGTCACGTGTGCAACTGCGCAATTAAATTCTTTTTGCACACGCGGCCCCGCCATTTTTGGCGCCGATATTCAAAGTCCAAAGTCCTGTCGGGCCGCACGCTCGGGGTACTGGAGCGGTTCCCTTGCCGAGACTGCTGGCCTTGCCGAGGCAGCGTGAAGTGTAAATGGAGTCAATGGAAGGGAGCAGGAAGGAACTGTAGATGCTGGTTTGAACCAAAGATAGACACAAAAAGCTGGAGAAGCTCAGCGGGCGGGACAGGCAGCATCTCTGGAGAGAAGGAATGAGTGACGGGAGGTTAGTTTGTGTGATGGTCCAGGCTACATCCACATTTCTTTGCAGTTTCTAATGGGACATCATGGATGGAGATGGCCCCAAACCATGCTGTGATGCACCATAAAATACCTTGTATGACTCATCCGAGCTGATGTGCGAATAGTGAATTCCATTTCAACAGCTCGGCAGACGGCAGACTTTTGGATGCAACATCTACCAGTGATCCAATGCGGAGCAGTTTCCACCGGTGACCATGTAGCGGACTGTCTGCACTGCACCAGGCGCTGCCCCTGCGGCTTGAGTCCGTTTCCCACTCAGACCATCTTCATCCAAATCTAGGCTCACAAGAATAGCAGGTGGAGAAGGCAAACATAATGCAGAAACAAGGCACAGGCGATGCTTGTTTACAAAGATAGACTGAGTGCTAGAGTAACCTAGTGGGTCAGGCAGCATCTGTGGAGGGAGTTTGAAGGAAGGAACTGCAGATTAAGCCGAAGATAGACTCTGCAAAAGGACTTGGACAGGTTGGGAGAGTGGGCAGAGAAGTGACAGATGGAATATCGTGGAGCAAAGTGTGGAGTCATGCACTTTGGTAGTAGGAATAAAGGCGTAGACTATTTACTAAATGGGGTGAGAATCCAGAAATCGGAGGGGCAAAGGGACTTGGGAGTGGTGCAGGATTCCCAAAAGGTTCATCTGCATCTCAAATCGGTAGTAAAGGAAGCAAACACAATGCTAGCATTTATTTAAAGAGAGCTTGTATACAAAAACAGGGATGTGATGCTGAGACTCTATAAGGCGCTGGTCAGGCCGCATTTGGAATATTGTGAGCAATTCTGGGCACCGTATCTGAGGTAGGATCTGCTTGCTCTGGAGAGGGTCCAGAGGAGGTTTACAAGAATGATCCCAGGAATGAGTGGCTTAACATATGATGAGCGTTTGACGGCACTGGGCCTGTACTTGCTGGAGTTTAGAAGAATGAGGGGGGACCTCATTGAAATGTACTGAATAGTGAAAGGCTTGGATAGTGTGGATGTGGAGAGGATGGTTCCACTAGTGGGAGAGTCTAGGACCAGACGACATAGCCTCAGAATTAAAGGACGTTCCTTTAGTTAGATGGGAAGGAATTTCTTTAGTCAGAGAGTGATGAATCTGTGGAATTCTTTGCCGGAGGTCAAATCAATTGATATTTTTAAAGCAGAGATAGGTAGATAGATAGATTCTAGATTAGTATAGTTGTCAGGGGTTATGGGGAGAAGGCAGGAGAATTGGATTAGAAGGGAGAGATAGATCAGACCATGATTGAATGGTGGCATAGACTTGATGGGCCGAATGGCCTAATTCTGCTCCTATCACTTATGACCTTAGGACCAATTTCCCTGCTGGGATAAATAAAGTTCTATCATATCATATCGTTTCGTATAGATGGCCTGTCTTGGTGACTTGGACGGTTTGCTGCCATTTCATGCCTGACCAGTAGAGGGAGGCTCTTGGTGGAGGTCACGCATTCCTCAGTAAAAACTAGTCAACCTTCCAGATCAATGACCTTTCATCAGACACGGAGAGAACCATCATAAACACGGAGAGAACCATCATAAACACGGAGAGAACCATCAATCGATGGAAGCAGATAAAGAAAAACAGACAAAGAGAAACACTGTCAGAGAGAGGAACAGGTCTCCACCAGGAGGGAAGAGGAGGAGAGTTCAACAGCACACGTCTGAAGAAGGGTCCTGACCCCAAACGTCCCTTTAGACTTTAGACATTAGAGATACATCATGGAAGCAGGCCCTTCGGCCAACCGTGTCTGCGCTGACCAGTGACCAGCCCCCCCGTATACTAACACAATCCTTCACACAACTCAGTTTATTGTCACGTGTACCGAGGTACAGTGAGAAGCTTTTTGTTGCGTGCTAACCAGTCAGCGGAAAGACAATACATGATCACAACCGATCCATTTACATGATAAGGGCATAATGTTTAGTGCAAGGTATAGCCACCAAAGTCCGATCAAAGATAGCCCGAGGGTCATCAAAGAAGTAGATAGTAGTTCAGCACTGTGTAAGAAGGAACTGCAGATGCTGGTTTAAACCAAAGATAGACACAAAATGCTGGAGTAACTCAGCGGGACAGGCAGCATCTCTGGAGAGAAGGAATTGGTGACATTTTGGGTCGAGACCCTTCTTCAGCACTGCTCTCTGGTTGAGGTAGGATGATTCAGTTGCTTGATAACAGCTGGGAAGAAACTGTCCCTGTCACTAGGGACAATTTACAATTTACAGAAGCCAGTTAACCTACAAACCTGCTCGTCTTTGGGATGGAGGGAGGAGACCGGAGCACCCGGAGAAAACCAATGCGGTCACAGGGACAACGTACAAACTCCGTACAGACAGCACCGTAGTCAGGATCGAACCCGGGTCTCTGGCGCTGTGAGGCAGCAACTCTACCGCTGCGCCACCGTGCCGCCACTATCCACCTGTCCATGTTCTCCAGAGATGCTGCCCGACCCGCTGAGTTACTCCAGCCCTTTATGTGTTTTTTTGTAAACCAGCTTCTGCAGTTCCTTGTTTTTACTGTTTCAACAGAACACATATTGTTCGATTGAAGGAAGGGATAAATTATTGGACACTGTTTCATGAAGTGAAGTTTAATTCATGGACAAGCGCGGCAAAAGGTGTGATGAGCATTTTGATACCGTGTGCTCCCTTGCATGGAGTGCAGCACATCATTCATTAGTATGAAGAATAGATTTGTAAATTGAAGACACCTACCCGAAGGACTGTACACTATTAATTAGGAACATTTGTAAATAGAATGTTCACATCGTGCTGTCCGTGTGGAGTTTGCACGTTCTCCCTGTGACTGTGTGAAATTTCCCTGCATGCTCTGGTTTCCATCCACATCTCAATGAGTTAGTTAATATAGTTTGGCAGATACATGGATCGGAAAGGTTCAGAGGTGACATAGACCAAAAGCAGGCAGGTGAGTTACTCCAGCAATTTGTGTCTTTTTTTGTAAACCAGCATCTGCAGCTCCTTGTATCTCCTTTCTCCAGATTAGATTAGTGTGGAATTAGTGTAAATCGATGGTTAGAAACACAGAAAACATAGAAAATAGGTGTAGGAGTAGGCCATTTGGCCCTTCGAGCCAGCACCACCATTCAATACGATCATGGCTGATCATCCAAAATCAGTTCCCCGTTCTGGCTTTTTCCTCATATCCCTTGATTCCTTCAGCCCTAAGAGCTAAATCTAACTCTCTCGTGAAAGAGTTGATGAGAGGCCTGTTTCCATGCTGCATCTCTCTAGGACTATGACTAATCACGTGGGCTTGTTGCCACACCTGCGGTATTCCGCATGTGTGCTGCGGCCCTTGTGTAAGCGAGAGCCAGAATCCCCTGCATGAACGGGCTTGTCTCTATTTCTGTGTTTGCCTCTATCCAACAGCTACGGTGTGGTGGCCTCATCTGCCACCAAATCGCAAAGTATCCCAATGCCTGGCGCCAGCAACATTTCGTGGTCACACACAGCACAGAATCAGGCCCTTCAGCCCCACTGAGTCCGCACCAGCCCTCAACCACTAACTCTACATAAACCCCGTTATGTCTGAGTGAAAGAGGAATTTATTTGAGAGATGCAGCATGGAGACAGGCCCTTCAGCCCATCGAGTCTATGCAGATCGTCGATCCCACGTTCTAGGTTATCCCACATCCTCATCTGCTCTCTTCACAATCTAACCTTCACTGAAACACCAGGCATGTTGTAGCGGGTAATTAAGCCACCAACCCACACCTCATGTGAAAACGCACGCCTCCAGATTCAGGGACAGCTTCTTCCCAGCAGTTCAGGCAACTGAACCGTCCTACCACCAACTAGAGAGCGGTCCTGACCTGCCATCTACCTCATTGAAGACCCTCGCACTATCTTTAATTGGTCTTTGCTGGAGTTTATCTTGCACTCAATGTTATTCCCTTTATCCTGTATCTGTACACCGTGGACGGCTCGACTGGAATCACGTGCGGTCTTTTCGCCACTTGGAAGCGTGCCACAAAGAAGCTTTCAGGGCCTAGTCCCACTTACATGCGATTACGTGCGTTTGGCGCGACCAAATGGAAGCGAGTTCACGCAAAGTTCGCGCTAAGTACGCGCTAAGTTCGTCATTTGCGTCATGCTTACCAATCAGCTGGGCAGGAGGCGGGCCGACTGAATTTGGGGCGTCGCACGGCGTCGGGCGGTGACGTCATCACGCAACACCACGGCGGGCGGTGACATCATCGCGCAACGCCACGCGCTAGGCATACGCTGCGTACGACCGCAATATGCTTGCGGGCCGACTGGCTGTTGGCGCACGAAGATTTCAGCCACTGCAAGAATTTCAGAGCCCTGTGCGATAATTTGCCAGCCAAGATCGCGTAAGTGGGACGGGACCTTGGCTTGCAAATTATGCAACCTCGTGTTCGCTTGAGGCGTACGGGCACCATATATACCTCGCTATACGTGTGGAAATAAAATAAACTATCAGACTGTCAAGCTAACTCAGGGTGGTGACTGTGTCAGGGTCGTATCACTTGGTGCCAGGGGCGTGGGTGACTGAACGGTTAGCGGTTTGTGAGCCAAAGGACTTGTCAACTATTCTCGACCCATCATAAAGGTCAGTGATAAGATAAGCAGCGGGCTGACCTCTCGCTTAGCCTGCTGTCGTCAGTACACATCACCACAGGAAGGATAGGCGTGGAAAGAAAGCTCGCTCCCTGGCGAGGCAGAATCTGTTCCAATAACTTATTCCAGGAACTTGGCAGAGGGCAGGAAACCGGGACCCTCGCCCTGGTGGGAGAAGAGGGTCCGACCCAGGTTTGTTAAGTCCTCGTACACGCCGCGTAATCGATCTGGGAATTCTCACGAGGGGCGAGAAGCGAGTGGGGAAGGCCGTCAAGTCTTGGCTTTTGGGGATAGACACAAAATGCTGGAGTAACTCAGCGGGACAAGCAGAGACTCTGGAGAGAAGGAATGGGTGACGCCTGACGAAGGATCTCGACCCGAGACGTCACCCAGCCCTTCTCTCCAGAGACGCTGCTTGTCCCGCTGAGTTACTCCAGCATTCTGAGTCTACCTTGGGTTTAAACCAGCATCTGCAGTTCCTTCCCACACAAGCCTTGGCTTTCACTAGATTAGCCGTTACAAGAGTAGTTTCCATCACCCACTGCAGGAGGTGCCGATGATGAATCGTGGCTGCAGCAACTAATGATCATAACCATTATAGCCCGAGAAAATTGCATTTCTGCACCTCAGGAAGCCTGAACGAGACTGCAGAATGGATGCCCTTTGCTACTTAGGGGTCTAAGAGGCTGTTTTGGCCTGAGTGCCTCTTGCAACGACAGTGAGACACCTGGGCTGTCTTCCCTCTGATGTGTAATCAGAAGTCAGTGGCATGCAGGGTAACACACTGGCTGGGCTTTGCAATCCAGCAGTGGCCCTCAGCCCTTCCATAAGTTCACAAGTTGTAGGATCAGAATTAGGACATTCCTCAAGTCTCCACTGCCATTCAATCATGGCTGATCGATCTTTCCCTCTCAACCCCGTTCTCCTGCCTTCTCCCCATAACCCCTGGCCTGAGGGTGGTGTGGACTGCAGGCAGTTCTTTCACAGCCAGTCTAAAATGGTCAACCACCGGATACCTCACGACAATAGTGGGCCCGTGTGTGTGCGGGGTACAGTGGCGCAGCTGGTAGTGCCGTTGCCTCACAGCACCAGAGACACTGGTTCGATCCTGACCTCGGGAACTATCTGCGCGTGGAGTTTGCACCTCCTCCCCGTGACCGCGTGGGTTTCCTCCTGGTGCTCCGGTTTCCTCCCACGTTTCATAGACGTGCGGGTTTGTAGGTCAATCGGCCCCTGTGTAAATCGCCACTGGCGTGTAGGGAGTGGATGAGAAAGTGGGGTAAAAAATGAACGAGCGTAAATGGGTGATCAATGGCCAATTTCTACTGAAGCCTGCACGTCTTTGGAGTGTGGGAGGAAACCGGAGCACCCGGAGAAAACCCACGCGGGTCTCACGGAGAACATACAAACTCCATGCAGAACAGCGCCCATAGTCAGGATCGAACCGGGGTCTCTGGCGCTGTGCGGCATCTACTCGACCGCTGCAACACCGTGCCAACACCGTAGTCTTATTGGCGGCTTCCAGGTTTTTAACCATTTGAGAAATACTTTGTTGCCCCCTGTCTAGGTTCAAAGTGAATGATCTCACACAAAAAAACCAAGATCAGGGAACTTCCATTTCAAGTGTTTGTTGCTGACTTGGCATATTGTGCAAAGCTGTGAAAGCATCCCAGTACCGAGCGGGCAATTTAACGCTGCTAATTTCACAAAACATCTTCAGTGCATCAGAGTCTACACATGAATTTTTTACTCTGGGTCAACTGGGTGCAGTAAACCTTGTTTCGGAAAAGTTAATGTGAAGTATTTTATATGAAATAAAGATGCACATTGCAATGTAAACACAGTAAAATGAGTCCCAAAGCATTTACATTACACAATGCACCACCTTAATTGCCTTAATTGTGATGTTTTGTTTGATGTGGAGAAGGGATGCTTTTTTAGTATTAGCGTAACCTGTGTTGGCTAAACACCAATGACTGATTTAAATGGATAATGAGTTCCAAATCGGGGGAAATAACGGCCCCGTCGTTTTACATTTCTTTTCGAGGTCGTTTTCTTCCCGCAAATTTCTTGCTAATGTGAAGGAATTTATTTGTAATACTGTTTTTCTACAGTAGTAACTACAGCCATCGTTAATTGGCCTTCAACAGGTCGGGCGGCAGAGTGGCTGCCTTATTGGTCGCGAGTCGGCACAGACTCGATGGGCTGAAGGGCCTGTTTCTTTGAAATCAAAACTAAATTATGATTCTCCTTTAAATTTCCCCCCCTCTCGCAATAAATCCACAGCCCCTGCTATTTGACAATACCACCTGGGGGAAAAAGACTGACTGTCTACCCTCTCCACGTCCCTCAGGAGGGGGCAATGTCAGAGCAGTCTCACCTCCTTGACTCCGTACAGCCATCCCTGGTCCCCATCGGACGAGAGTTCCCACTGGAGACCGCCCAGCCTCCCAGAGTCTTGCCCTGGGATCCTGTGGGTCACAGTCCCCCAGCGCCGACTACACCCACTGCCAGATCCCCACCACAGGAGAAACAAACCATTTCTCTGGTGTTTTATTGCGATGGTTAGTTTCTTTTTAAACTAAATTAACCTCCCTGAGACCTGCTCTCCATTTTCTATTTTATTTTCGAATGCCTTTTCTCCAGTGATGTGTAAGGCGCATTAAAAATTAAAACACTATGCTGATTGCTGGTCCTTGTACAGATGGAGCCTGGCCGACATGAATGATAGTTGAACAAGCCCGAGCATTAATTTTTATACTTGGCACCAAGACGCACAGCCCATTTTCCAGGTCGGCTTCGTGCTCTGCATTGTTGCCGCTGACGGGCTGCTTTGCGATCACGGCTGGGTCTATTTTAATGCGCTGCGGAGAGACTGTGCGTTAGAATATGCCAGCAGGGCTTGTTTAGTTTAGTTTGGTTTAGAGATACAGCACGGAAACTTTGGCCCACCGAGTCCGCGCCAACCAGCGATCCCCGCACATTAACGCTACCTACGCTCGCACAGGGGACAATTTACATTTATATTGAAGCCAATTAATCCCTCAGGAGTGTGGGAGGAAAACAAAGATCTCGAAGAACACCCACGCAGGTCACGGGGAGAACAGCACCCGTAGTCGGGATCGAACCCGGGCCTCTGGCGCTGTGAGGCAGCAACTCTACCGCTGCGCCACCGTGCCTCCCCGCTCGAATAGGTAATGTCAGAGCAGCCATTGCTATACAAGCCTCAGACACACTGCCTAGGGTGGCACGGAGGCGCAGCGGTAGAGTTGCTGCCTTACTGCGGTGGGGAAGGGGGTGGGGAGGGGAAGGGGGGTGGGGGATGGGGAAGGGGGTGGGAAGGGGGGTGGGGGGGAGGTAGGGGGTGGGGGAAGGGGGATGGGATGGGGATGGGAGAAGAAGGGGGTGGGAAGGGGGGTGAGGAAGGGGGATGGGGATGGGGATGGGGGGGAAGGGGGTGGGAGAAGGGGGGTGAGGGGAAGAATGGGGATGGGGATGGGGGAACGGGTGGGTGGGGGTGGGGGGAGAAAGGGGGGTGGGGGAAGGGGGGGTGGGGAAGGGGGTGGGAGAGAGAGGGGAGGGAATGCAGACGTTATTCGAGGTGGTTGTTCTACCAGGCACGCCACTTTGCAGCCCAGTAGTTGGATAAATAGTGTGCCAGAGGGATAGTCATAGAATGATACAGCACGGAAGCAGGCCCTTCAGCACAAGTTGCCCATACCACCCACGACGTCCCATCTACACTGGTCATACTTTCCCATACTAAGCCCGAATCCCTCTAAATATTTAGCAATCCATGTATCTGTCCAAATGTATTTTAATTTAGAGAATTCAGAGATAGGATAGAACAGGCCCTTCGGCCCATCGAGCCCATGCTGACCATCGATCACCTGTTCACATTGGTTCTATGTTATCCCGTTTCCTTATCCGCTCCGTACACACTAGAGATAATTTACAGGGGGCCAATTGACCTACAAACCCGCACATCTTTGGGATGTGGGAGGAAACCCACGCGATCACAGGGAGAACGTGCAGACTCCACACAGACAGCACCCGAGGTCAGGATCGAACCCGGGTCTTGGGCGCTGTGAGGCAGTGCGGGCCGCCCAGCTGCTCATGGAGTCGCCTGAACGCCGGGGCTATGGTCACTAGGGGATATGTCACTGGGGCACCAGTAGCTTTCTGATACCCGGCCTGCGGTTAGCACCGTGTGTGTGAGGTGGACGGGCGGAGAGTGACAGGGCTCCACTTGGCTTTGAAAGGCGCAGGGTTGAACGCTGGCTCCACCTGACATGCCTCTTGTGACAGGGCTCACTGGATCGCCGTTGGTAACAGGAGCCGTGACTGATTCGCTCTCCCCTCTCTGCCGCCCCGGCCTTCAAAGCCCAATTGTCTGCATCACATCGCCGGGGTCAGCGCAGACACCAGACGGGAGCCTTCGCATTGTCCACGGCCCTGCAGTCCCTGAGAAGCCTCGCAGACCAGCCTCGCAGATGTGACTGCCATCATCCTCACACCCTCAACTTTCACCTCTGCCTCTTCTCTCGCCGACTTTTATCCACTCGTGTTGTCGGTGAATTGAAGGATGTGCATATTCATGTAACAGGTGGAGATAGCTTCAATGCTCTCTGCAGCTTCCTCATTCCCAGCAACCAGAGATTCACCCAACTGACTGGGGACAGGGTGGCACGGTGGCGCAGCGCCAGAGACCCGGGTTCGATCCTGACCACGGGTGCTGTCTGTACTGAATTTTTACGTTTTCCCCGTGGGTTTTCTCTGGGATCTATGGTTTCCTCCCACACTCTGAAGGCTCGAAAGGGTTTGTAGGATATTTGGCTTGGTATCATGGTAAATTGTCCTTCGTATGTGTGGGATAGTGTCATTGTACGGGGACCGCTGTTCGGCACAGACTCGGTGGGCTGAGGGATCTGTTTCCAGCCGTATCTCTAATGCAAACTAAACTAGATTGCAAAGGAGGAGACGACTTGGCTCATGATAACCAACACTCACCCTTTACTCAACAGCACCGAAACAGCTGAACTGGTTGTCTTAAAGTCTTCAATAAAACATGGGATTAAGGTCGGATTAGTGTAAATGGCAGGTTGATGGTCAGCATGGGTTTAGTGGGCTGAAGGGCCTGTTCCCGTGGTGTGTGTCGGGCCTGTTCCCGTGTGGTGTGTGACAGGCCTGTTCACGTGTGGTGTGTGTCGGGCCTGCTCCCTTGTGTGTGATGGGCCTGTTCCCGTGGTGTGTGTGACGGGCCTGTTCTCGTGGTGTGTGTGACGGGCTTGTTCCCATGGTGTGTGTCGGGCCTGCTCCCTTGTGTGTGTGTCAGGCCTGTTCCCGTGGTGTGTGACAGGCCTGTTCACGTGTGGTGTGTGTCGGGCCTGTTCCCATGCGGTGTGTGTCGGGCCTGTTCCCGTGGTGTGTGTGACGGGCCTGTTCCCGTGGTGTGTGTCGGGCCTGTTCCCGTGGTGTGTGTGACGGGCCTGTTCCCGTGGTGTGCGTTTTTGCCTGTTCCCGTGGTGTGTGTCGGGCCTGTTCCCATGCGGTGTGTGACGGGCTTGTTCCCGTGCGGTGTGTGACGGGCCTGTTCCCATGGTGTGTGTCGGGCCTGTTCCTGTGGTGTGTGACAGGCCTGATACCGTGGTGTGTGTGTCGGGCTTGTTCCCGTTCGGTGTGTGATGGGCCTGTTCCCGTGGTGTGTGTGATGGGCCTGTTCCCGTGGTGTGTGATGGGCCTGATCCCGTGTGGTGTGTGATGGGCCTGTTCCCGTGGTGTGTGATGGGCCTGTTCCCGTGCGGTGTGTGTCGGGCCTGTTCTCGTGGTGTGTGTGATGGGCCTGTTCCCGTGCGGTGTGTGACGGGCCTGTTCCCGTGGTGTGTGTGACGGCCCTGTTCCCGTGTGGTGTGTGACGGGCCTGTTCCCGTGGTGTGTGTCGGGCCTGTTCCCGTGCGGTGTGTGTCGGGCCTGTTCCCGCGCAGGATGACTCCAGGCCTCCATGACGGCTCTCACGGTGCTGCTGTGCGAGCTGGCTGCGCACAAATATGGCCGCCGTGTTTCCAGCGATAGAGCAGTTTGACTGAAGTTCAAAAGCTTTCCAGGATGTTTTGAAAGGTTCTCGTGAAAGGCAAGACTATCTATGTTATCCTAAAACATTTCATTGCCTTGAGGACACAAAGTGCTGGAGTAACTCAGAAGGTCTCTGGAGAACATGGATAGGTGACAATTCGGGTCAGGACCCTTCTTCCGACCTCAACTTTACTTCATTTTCAACCAAATCCACCGTTTCAATAAACGTTTTCCCACTCATCTGGAGGGTCTAAAGAAAGGTCCCGAATAGAAACTTCATTTACCCATGTCCTCCAGAGATGCTGCCTTACCCACTGAGTTACGCCAGCACTATAGGTCCTTTTGTGTAAACCAGCATCTGTAGTTTCTTGTTTCGACATCTCACTGCCTTGTTTGGTCATTACATTTGCATTTTTCTCTGTTTCGCTCACTTAACCTTCCCCATTCCAGAAACGGTCGTTGGGTTGTGATGTGCTTCCAGCCACATTCGTTTTCTGTCTATTTCTTCCCACCTGTGGAGTTCCTCCAGCACTTTGTTATTTTCTGCTGAGGAAAACCTGAACCAAATTGCAAGCTTTCCACAGCCCCCGGAAAGTCCACGAACTGGAATTGGTTTTTAATTGAAGTTGGATGTGTGGTTATATCTGCCACGTTAATTAGGCAAGGCTATCGCTCTGTAGCTTCAAGCCCAATGACAATTCATCCGAAAAATCCGAGTCGAGCCGCAGCCTCACCGCGCCAGAGACCCGGGTTCGATCCTGACCTCGGGTGCTCCCCGTGTGGAGTTTGCACGTTCTCCCTGTGACCGCGTGGGCTTCCTCCGGGTGCTCCGGTTTCCTCCCATATCCCGGGTTTGTGGGTTAATCGGCCCTCTGTAAATTGCCCCTAGTGTGTGTCTGGAGTGGATGGGAAAGTGGGATCATGTAGAACTGGGGGTTACACAAAAAGGCTGGAGAAACTCAGCGGGTGCAGCAGCATCTAAGGAGCGAAGGAGATAGGCGACGTTTCGGGTCGAGACCCTTCGTGTAGAACTGGTGTGAACGGGTCGACATGGACTCGATGGGCCAAAGGCCGTGTTTCCATGCTGTTTCTCTTAAACTAAACTAAACTCAAATTTAAAGGCGTAAATTTGTTTTCACGGAATATATTGTGTTTTTAACTGTAACGTCTACAGCATCGCTTAAAGGTGGGCGCCATGTATTTGTACTGATATTAAGACCATTGTGCTCCCTGAGTCTAGTTAAAATCGTGCAGCAATCCTGCAGACATCCTGAGATCGCTTGGAACGTTCCGGTGGCATGAAGACGGTCCAGTCAAATCAGCGAGAAATGGGATACAGCGTAGAAACAGGCCCTTCAGCCCATCGAGTCCTCCCCGACCAGCCATCACCCCTTACGCTAACACCATCCCACACACTGGGGCCAATTTGCAACTGCAAACCTGATCGTCTTTGGAGTGTGGGAGGAAACCGAAGCACCCAGAGGAAACCCATGTTATCTGAAGGGGCTGCTCCTCAGGTTTTGGCTACATTTTAGCCCCACGTTCCTGATATTTGGGCACCCGGTACAGAGGGGGGAGGGTCGGGAGGGAGGGAGGGAGGGAGGGGGTCTCCCTGTCGGTCTTCTCCTGGGCCTTGGCCAAGATGACCATTCGTGGGTCCAGACACCGGAGCCGGCTGCCTGCCCCTTTTCCGGGCCTACCTCCGTGCCCGCGTGCGCCTTCCGTGAACGCATCCAAAGTCCCGTGTATAACTGATGAGGGTGACATTATTTTAAAATTGGTGACTGCTGCATTGTAAACTTTCTCAACGGCAGTTTGGATCGAGTTACCGTTTTGTATGGTTGTTTTTGTTTTCTGAATAAAAGTATTTGTATTTTTTTTTTAAAAGAGGAAACCCACGTGGTTACTGGGGAGAACGTACAAACTCCGTATAGACAGCACCCGTAGCCAGGATCGAACCCGGGTCTCTGACACTGTCAGGCTGTAACTCTACCACTGTGCCACTCTATCACCCATAATTCTGCTGGTGAATAGGTGCTTTCTCTTTCATTCTGTCTGGAATTAGATTTTCTCTGGAATGTCGGAGGTAGTGGGGCGACCTGGTAGAAGTTTATAACATTATGAGAGGCATAGGTCGGGTAGACAGTCAGAACCTGTTCCCCAGTGTAGAAAATCAAACACTAGAGGGCATAGGTCTAAGGTGCGAGGTGGCAATGTTTGTAGGAGATAAGGGGGGGCAAGTTATTTACACAGAGGGTGTCTGGAATGTGCTGCCAGGGGTGGTGGTTGAGACATATTATACTGGCATTTAAGGGACTTTTGGATAGGTGCATTGATATGCAGGGAATGGAGCGATATGCATTATGTGCAGGTTGATAAGAATTGGTCTTGACATCGTGTTCAGCACAGACATTGTGGGCCGAAGGGCCTGTTCTTGTGCTGTACTGTCGTCTGTCCAAAGTTCTGGATTGAAATTCCAAATTTGGATGAATATGCACTGCATTTCCAGGGCGGCACGGTGGCGCAGTGGTAGAGTCGCTGCCTTACAGTGGAGTGCAGCCTTGCCGCGTTTATAGACAATAGACAACAGGTGCAGGAGTAGGCCATTCGGCCCTTCCAGCCAGCACCGCCATTCAATGTGATCATGGCGGATCATCCCCAATAAGTACCCTGTTCCTGCCTTCTCCCCATATCCCCTGACTCCGCTATTTTTAATTGTGGACTGTGTGTAAAAGTGACCAGGGGTCGATCAACTCCAGCCACTCTCGTCCTGTACTAAGTTTCCATTTGCTTCTGATTCATCGAAGTCAATCGTTGAGTTCCCCATTATTCTCTCAAAGGCTAACGCAGACAATTGTAATGGAAAAACACAATTTATGAGAGTGGGTGCACCAAACATCATCAACGGCAGCGGAGATTTGTACCTCCACGATCACAGAGAATTAAATTAATTTAGACGTGTGTGTGTTATAATCTCAGAGCGCTGAATATTCCTCCTTCAGTTCCTTGAAACACTACAAAATGTTTTCAGTGGATTATTGTGTGACACATTTTTGTGACATAAAGTCACTACACCACGTGTAATGCAACAATATTGATCTGACGTATCGGGACTTGATTGATCAATTATTGCAGTAAAAGGTCCATTGGCCTGCCTGCCTGCAGACTTGACTTTAATATAAGTAGATGTGTAGTACTCTCCATCTTCCTGCTTTCACCACCGTCTCAAAATCAAAAGCAATTTAGCTTAATAACGATATGGGCACTGCTATTACTTTAAAAGCCTTTTTGATGTACAGTTATCTGAAAAGTGCAGACTGTAACCTTTCAAGGGGGCATAATAACATTCTTGCACTAAGTACGGGGTTAGGGTCTCTCAGAGAAGACTCTGAACTGTGTACGCTCTGTAAATGGAAAGGGGAATAAGGTCAAATATATTCATGTGCGGCGGGTTTACAAGGAGGCCAGCACAATAATTGAAAAGTGCTTGTGATTTAATGTAGCATTTGAAATGGAATAAATTCCCGTTGTCCACATATATATATGAATCCGTGGAAAAGATAGGGGGGGGGGGGGGGGGTGCTGGTGTCTGTGTTTCTATGCAGCCAATGCACTGGATGTGTGGGTTGGTGCCGGGTGTTACAATGGGAACATGAAGTCTCTGGGGCTGCCTCTCTTCTCACCATCTCAAAAGATGTCCTTTTAACAATTGGCGATCCCGCGACTGCTTTTGACTGCCCGGTGAAGGGTGGGCTGGGCCTTTGAATGATGTTTGGCTAGTGGGAGCGAGGCGGAGAGAATTTATGTCGGTGTATAATGGCTCTGGACGACCATTACTGTGAAATACGTCGTGCTACCCATCCCCCCCCCCCCCCCTTCCCCTCCCCCCAACTCCTGCCGACCCCCCACCTCCCCCCCATCCTTCGACTGAATGGACCATGGATGGGAATAACAGTTCTGCTCGCCTTGCCCCAGTCTTTTAGCCGTGTTTGCCACAGACAGACGGACGGGGGACATTGGAAGCAGAGCACAGCTAACCGTAGCGAGTGGAGACAAGGAACACACAGCACTGAGAAAGATAAACAGCATGCCACAATCTACAAAATCAGTGCGAATTAGAGGCTGCATAAATAATAGGTTGGCTGCAAAGCTCCTCATTTATAAGCTTTGATTAATATTTTGAAGACCAAAGAAATAAAAAGCTAACACTGTGACTGAAAGATTAATGCATTGTACACTTGGTCCAGAGTCATAGACAGTGTTTAGCACACGATTATAAGGAAGGATATAATTCTTAAAAGAAGGAGATGATTCTTAAAAGCGCGTCGGGTTCTTCCTCAGATATTTGATTCTTGATAGATTTTTGGCTTATTTATGTAAACCCAGATAATTACCTGACTACCTCAAGACCCAATGTCTCTTCCTTAATGGACTTGTTTGTTAATTTCAGGTCAAATTAATACATTAAAATGTTCTGGTGACTGATTTATTTCTGGTGCAGCTGATATATACATTATATTTAGCAGATTACTTAAGCAGATTGGATTGAATTTAACGATAAATCATGGCATCAAATTGGAAGTCCATTGGCAATGTTAATCTTGCCTGGAGCAGGTCATTTTTAAAGGAAAATTCAATTGTGGATTGAAAAACACAAAGCCCGTAATGCTAAACATTAGTAAACTGTGCTTATAGACATGACTTGCCGATAATAGATGAGAATTAGATTTGGCTTTTGGTTCTTGCTGCTTATTAGTCCAACAAAATCTATCACCCATTGGCTTTTTTTCCCCAAACAAAATGCAAGCTAGCCTTCTGGAAATATTCAAAGGTTCAATGGTACTTTATGGTCACATGTACCGGAGCACAGTGGAATTCCTTTTTCCTGTGCAGTTCAGTAAAAGTATTACCTACACATAAATAGACACAGTCATAGTTAAGTACGTCCCGGTTTCCTCCCGCACTCCAAAGACATACATGTTTGTAGGTTAATTGGCTTCAGTAGAAATTGTCCCCAATGTGTAGGATAGTGCTAATGTATGGGCATCACTAGCATGCTGTATCTCTAAACTAAACTGCAAGTGTGTAGGAAGGAACTGCAGATGCTGGTTCAAACCGAAGGTGGACACAACACGCTGGAGTAACTCAGCGGGACAGGGAGCATCTCTGGAGAGAAGGAATGGGTGATGTTTTAGGGGGAGACCCTTCTTCAGATTACAATAGGCAATAGACAATAGACAATAGTTGCAGGAGTAGGCCATTGTGAGCCCACCATTCAATGTGATCATGGCTAATCATCCACAATCAGTACTCCGTTCCTGCCTTCTCCCCATATCCCCTGACTCCGCTATCTATAGGGGCCCTATCAAGCTCTCTCTTGAAAGTATCCAGAGAACCAGCCTCCACCGCCCTCTGAGGCAGAGAATTCCACAAGCTCACAACTCTCTGTGTGAAAAAGTGTTTCCTCATCTCCGTTCTAAATGCCTAACCCCTTATTCAAGTGTATAAAAATAGCACATTGAGACAGTATTCAAGAGTCACTATGTTTTGTTGCCATTTTACATACTTCAGGTCTGTTGTTATAAATGTGTCGTCCACAGCGCATTGTCCACAGAGATTATTGGGACACCGCTACCAGCCTTGGAGGGCATCCACCACGCACGGCCTCAGGAAGGCCGTCAGCATCCATAAAGACTCCTCTCACCCTTGTAACGGACTGTTGGAACTACTCCCTTCCGGCAGACGTTACAAGGCCCTCTACGCCCGCACCACCAGACTCAGGAACAGCTTCATTCCCAGAGCTATAGCGGCTCTGAACTGGCCCTGCTGAGTGCCCCCCCCCCCCCCACCATGGACTGTCTCCCCTCTGCCTCGCACTTTAGTCTGTGTTGGTTTTATTGGTCTAATGTTCGCTTTTACAAACCTTGTTCTCAGGGTATTTAATCCTAAATTTTATTTGTCGATTAAGTTATGACATCGGATGGAAGTTGCAAACCAAATCTCGTTGCACTTATGCGTAAGGACAATAAAAGATATTATTATTATTATTATTATATATTATTATTATTATTATTATTATTATTATTATTATGTAGAGGTGTTAACATGGCCAGAAAGGCCCGTTGTCCTTTCGGCGTGGCAGGGTTGGGAAGAAGGTGTTCCTTAAGCTGGTTATCATGGTTTTCAAGCTGTTGCACCTTCTTCCCGATGGTAGGAGCGACATGAGGGCGTGGCCAGTGTGGCGTGGGTCTTTGATGATGCTGGCTACCATTTTGAGGCAGCGCCTCCACCAGATGGCTTCACTGTGGGGTGGTCAGTGATGGATCGGCCAGTGTCCTCCAATCTCTGCAGCTTCCTTCATTCCTGGGCGGCTGAGTTGCCAAACTAGGCTATGATAGAATCATTCAGTCTGCTCCCTTCTGAGCAACTGTAGAAGTTCAGGAGTATTTGTTGGCAGATCAATGAATCTTCAATCTTCTGGAGGAATAGCAATGTTGAAGAGTTTCCTTTCAGGAGATTGGTGCGATATTGAGATATTGATCTGGCCTCTCCGTGGCACATGGGTACTGGCCAATGAGGACTATGAATGGCTGGGAATAAACAAGGTCCTTGACCATTAAAACTTGATTTAGTTTAGTTTAGAGACACAGCGCGGAAGCAGGCCTTTCGGCCCACTGAGTCTGCACTGACCAGCGATCCCCGCACGTTAACACTACCCTACACACACTAGGGACAAGTTACACTTACACCAAGCCAATTGACCTACAAACCTGCACGTCTTTGGAGTGTGGGAGGAAACTGAAGATCTTGGCGAATACCTGTTATATCCAGATGTTATATAAATGTAAACTTTGCATTCGTATTTCTGAAGTAGATAGTGAAGTTGGGAATATGCCTGTGCAGGAATTACGATACTTTGGGACTGGACTGACAGATTTTCCAAACTAATGGATGTTTTTCCTGTTCATCCTCAGACACACCACTGTGTCCATGTTACACAGTAGGCCAATACGTTCTCCAGTGAACTCAGTGAGTTTGGCACAGTGGCGCGGCGGGTAAAGCTGCTGCCTCACAATGCCAGAGACCCAGGTTCAATCCTGACTTTGGGAGCTGTCTGTGTGTGGAGTTTTCACGTTCCCCCTCTGACCACGTGGGGTTTCCTCTGGATGCTCCGGTTTCCTCCCACACTCCAAAGACGTGCGGGTGTGTAGGTTAATTGGTCCTCAGCAAATTTCTCCGAGTGTGGATGGGTAAGTGGGACAACATAGAACTAGCGTGAATGGGTGATTGATGACCAGCACGGACTCGATGGGCCAAAGGGCCCGTTTCCCTGCTGTAAACTAAACTTTAAAAAGGGAGCGCAAAACATGCAAGCCTCCGGATTCTGGGAACGTGCTCAGAGTCTTGAACGTAGAACTAGTGAGAACGGCTGATCGATGGTCGGTGTAGACTCAGTAGGCGAAAGGGCCTGTTTCCATGCTGGATCTCAGAAACTCTGGGGTTCTGGCCCACACGCACAGCCCACATTTTGGATTCCAGCCCCGGCTGTGATCCAGGCCCCAGGTTTTGCCCCATACCCCACTTGCACTACATACCACAGGCTCCCATTCCTGTGCAACCCCTGGGCCAGATCCCGAAACAGCCAGCACTCACAAAGAAACGGACCCCGGATGATCAACAGTGTGGCTGAACATACCAGCTACTGAAAGACCGAGGGGGGGGGGGGGGGTGCATGGAATAAAGAGACAATAGGTTCAAACTATCTTGTGTAAAGGGGGTTCCTTCTGCCTTATTGCCAGTGAAATATTGTTATAGAGGAATTTACATATTTATAAGGCACTGCGAACCAAATTAATGAAAAATACACTGAAGCCAATATAAGGTCTGACCTCGCCATAATAATGATAATTTATAAGTCATTGGCAAACACCGTTGTGTTTGTGAAAGTGTAAATGATAATTCTGTGTGATATTTGGAGGTGCTGTTGGTTTTTTATCCTGCCCCCCTCCCCTCCACCCCAATAGATTAATGGCCCATCAGTTCAATAAAGAACAACATAAAGACTGGGAAAGACACAGAGCACATAATTTTATAATTAGTATCGCCATCACCGTTGGCAACTGTGCGCTAATAACAAATGTATGCAGAACCCCAGCCCACTAATGACCAAGAGAGAAGAAAATGAAATTGTGGACCACAATACCTTATTAGCTCATTCTGACTGTGAATATTATACGCGGCGTATATGAACAATCAAACAAAAGGCGGGCATTAACGCAGGGTCTGTAGCGGGGGGAATACGAGCAGCTCCTCACCACATTATTTGGATGATGGAACAATTAATATTTAAAACCCAGACTATCAAAGGGTTAAAAGTACACAATCCCTTCTGCAATTGCTCCCCCCCTCGGGACACGCTTCCTACAGGTGATTGTGCGTAACCTTAGCGGTGAGGTGTAATTATCAATGACCTGGACTGAATAACAATGCCACATCCAAGAGAGGTTCAGTTTAATGGGTGCAGTTTTGACTATTGGGATTCTTTGTCTCACACAGGCACAGCTGATGTTTTGTGAAGTTAGATTTTAAGACAGCGGGTAGTGCCGCTGCAGGGGCAGTGGGCGGGTGCTATAGACCTGCACGGGAAGGTAGACCCTCCCGCCCCCACGAGTCTCGGGCAGATGGGGCTCGTCAGCCTGGGAAGGCGGTCCATCTAGGAGAGGGAAAACTCTGATTTAAAACCTCCACTGCCTTGTGGCCATATCCAGTCATGGAAAAGGCTCCAGGAGTAAACCTCAAGAAAATCCGGAGTCGGAGCCCCTAAGTCAGTTTGTCGTTGTCTACAACCTCGCTCTGGCAGCTCCTGCCACGGCGCTGGTGCCAAACTGTAACGGCCCTGCTGTTCCTTTAGGTCGATCATCGGCCAGGCTTGCATCCGACCACACATCACCTGCAAACCTACACCTCGTGCCGCTGCCTCACAGCGCCAGAGACCCAGGTCCGATCCTGCCCTCATCCTGTCCGTATGGTACTTGCATGTACCTGTGACCGCATGGGCCTTCCCTGGGTGCTCCGGTTTCCTCCCACATCCCAAAGACGTGCGGGTTTGTAGGTTAGCTGGCCTCTGTGAATTGTGCCTAGTGTGTAGGGAGTGGGCGAGAAAGTGGGATAACACAGCACTAGTGTGAACGGGTGATCGATGGTCAGCGTGGACCCGAGGGGCTGAAAGGCTTGTACTCCCTGCTGTCTCTCCAAGCCTACAAAGGCTAAATACTCTGTGCAATCGTCCCGATATTTTCGGGGATTCTGAACAGATTTCTGTCTTTTTCTTTCACTGGTGAGTTTTGCGCGCTGTAGCAAAGCCGCGGTGTGAGTGAATGAACGTGGAAGGCCTTGAGCGCCGGGGAAAGCGAAGGCAGGTCGGGTTGAGAATCCGATGTCTAGTGCAGAGTGGAGCCTCGACCACAGTCAGTGGTAGGAAAGAACAGCAGATGCTGGTTTAAATCCAAAGTAGACACAAAATGCTGGAGTAACTCGGTGTCGGAGAGAGGAGGAGAACTTCTTAAAAGTAGATTATGCCGGACACTCCTTGTTACAATTTAAAGTTTTACATAGATTACACTTTTCAAAATCCAAATTAAACAGAATCTTTTCAAATGTTTCTGCTATATGTGATCAATGTCAGCATTTAGAAGCTAATCTAACGCATTCATTCACAAAATGTATAAAAATTACTAATTTTTGGATGGAAATTTTAAAGATAATCTCGAATGTAGTTAATGCAAATCTGACTCCAGACGCAAAATTAATCATATTAGGAATATTAGAAACGGATCAACTACTAACAACACAGCAAATAATTTTTATTGGTTATAGTTTAATAATTGGTAAAAAAACTAATACTAAGATTTTGGAAAGGTCCTACATCCCCCACAATCAAAATGTGGATTACAGAAATGTCGGAGACACTTCATCTGGAAAGATTAAGACGTCCTTTTGGACAAGCTAGATCAATTCAGAGGAACATGGTCTCCATTTATTGAATACTTAAAGGGTCAAGGTGGTCCGGTTCGAGGGCCTGACTGAAGCCTGAATGAAAGAATAGATGAAGAACTATATACAATAGACCTCGGATATATCTCCAATGAAGAATAGTCTGCTTAATACTCCACTCATTTTAATCGATTTTCTACTATTTTATTTCTCTTTATTATTTCTCTTTACTATCTTCTTTCTGTTATAAAATAATAAAAAGTATAGAAGTATAAATAAGAATGACTGTAAACTTTAAAAATATTAAGAATGTATGTGACGAATAATATGTTTCTTCTTTTTGATTTTATGTTATTCCTTCTTAATATGTATTTACTTCTAATAAAAATATTTTACAAAAAAAAAACACAAAAAAAATACTCTGTGCAATCGTCCTGATATTTTTGGGGATTCTGAACAGATTTCTGTCTTTTTCTTTCACTGGTGAGTTTTGCGCGCTGTAGCAAAGCCGCGGTGTGAGTGAATGAACGTGGAAGGCCTTGAGCGCCGGGGAAAGCGAAGGCAGGTCGGGTTGAGAATCCGATGAATAGTGCAGAGTGGAGCCTCGACCACAGTCAGTGGTAGGAAAGAACAGCAGATGCTGGTTTAAATCCAAAGTAGACACAAAATGCTGGAGTAACTCGGTGTCGGAGAGAGGAGGAGAACTTCTTAAAAGTAGATTAGGGTGGCTTCTCACCCCCCCCACATCAGTCTGAAGAAGGGTTTCGGCCCGAAACGTTGCCTATTTCCTTCGCTCCATAGATGCTGCAGCACCCGCTGAGTTTCTCCAGCACTTTTGTCTACCTTCTTCAAAGTAGAAATACCTTGAGGAAATTTTGCATGTCGGAGAGAGGAGAACTTAAAAGTTCGGAGGGAAGAGGAGTGCGAAGAAGGGTCTCGACCCGAAACGTCACCAATTCCTTCTCTCTAGAGATGCTGCCTGTCCCGCTGAGTTACTCCAGCATTTTGTGTCTAAGCACAGTAATTGGTGTTGGTTTCCTGCAATGCCTGTCACAGGTGCATTACACTCTTGCGGCCGTGCATGGATAATGCAATTGAGCCCCATTAAGGATCATCTGAAAGCGAAAACAACAAGTGGGGTAAAACCACAACCTTATTGTCCATGAACCAGGCGGGATCTATGTCCGTGCAGTTTCTGCATGTTTCGACAAGAAATCTAGACCATGGCTTGTTAAACAATCTTGGCTGCTCTTTCTGACTGACACAAGTCCCTTCAAGCGACGATGCTCCCATCTATTTCTCTTGCCCCATGCATCCGTCATTTACCCATTGTTGGAACTGCAGCTAAAAATATCCCCTCGACTGCGTTTATGACACGTATTTGGTTGAAGAGAAATGTTAGTCGCTCGTAGAGTTCGTCTCAAGTTCCAATGTCTTTAAATTACTTCTTGTAGATATTATAAAGAATGTCATTCACAGCTGTGATTCCAAACATATTCCAGCATTGATATCTTTCCAACTTGTGGGCATCTTATCATAAAGTGCAGGTTTAGGCTTAGATTTAGTTTTATTATTGTCACATGTACTGAGGTACAGTGAAAAGCTTTGTTTTGCAATGCTATCCCATCAGTTCAGACATTCCCCCTCTCTCTCTTCGCTCCTCCCCCACCCAGGTCATCCTCCTAGCTCCACTGTTCGCATCCACGTCTCCCTCTGTTATCACCTCTTCCTCAGCCAACAATGGACCATTGTGGGCTCCACCTTTCCTTGGTCATCGGTGCCGGCTCGCTCTGTACCTTTTCCTACCTCTAGTTTCCCTCTCCCCTGACTCTCAGTCTGAAAAAGGGTCTCGACCCGAAACGTCACCCATTCCTTTTCTCCATAGATACCGCATGACCCGCTGAGTTACTCCAGCTATTTTGTGCCTATCTTAGACCAGATAATACAATTTTACGGAGACGAGGAAACACTTTTTCTCACAGAGAGTGGTGAGTCTGTGGAATTCTCTGCCTCGGAGAGCGGTGAAGGCAGGTTCTCTGGATGCTTTCAAGAGAGCTAGATAGGGCTCTTAAAAATAGCAGAGTCAGGGGAGATGGGGAGAAGGCAGGAACGGGGTACTGATTGGGGATGATCAGACATGATCACATTGAATGGCGGTGCTGGCTCGAAGGGCTGAATGGCCTACTCCTGCTCCTATTGTATATTGTCTATTGTCTATATTAAAAAAATTACTATCAAGTTAAACTCAAGTACAATAGGTAGAGTAAAGGGGAAGATACAGAGTGCAGAATATAGTTCTCAGCATTGTAGCGCACCAGTTCCAGAGACAAAGTCCAATGTCCCCACAAGGGGGTAGAGGTGAATCAGACAGTACCCTAGCTTATGGAAGGACCGTTCAGAAGCCTGATAACAGAGGGGAAGAAACTGTTCCTGAGTCTCATGGTGCGCGCTTTCAAGTTCCTGTACCTTCAGCCGGAGGGGAATGACCAGGAATGCACACAATGCCATGCCATTCAGGCGAGGCAGACCCATGGGTCAGTCCCTAGCTCTCGAGTGGCAACTGGAGTTTTCCTTCGACAGTTCGTTTCCCCCAACTGATGAGTTTAGTCTGGTTTAGAGATACAGCGCGGAAACAGGCCCTTTGGCCCACTGAGTCCGCACCAGCCTGCAATCCCCGCAAGCAAACACTATCCTACACACACCTGTACGTCTTTGGAGTGTGGAGGGAAACCGGGAGCACCCGGAGCAAACCCACGCAGTTCACGGGGAGAATGTACAAACTCCATACAGACACCGCCCGTGGTCAGGATGGAACCCGGCTGTCTGGCGCTGGAAGGCTGCAACTCTACCACTGCGCCACCGTGCTACCCTACAGTAGAGTGGGTAGTAGGAAACTATTCTCCATGGCATTTAAGTCTAAAACTAGAGGGTATAGGTTTAGTGTAATGGGTAAGGGTTTTAGAAGGGATCTTGGAGGGTTGTTGGAGTGTAGAATGCACAATCTATGTGGGTGGTGGATGCAAGGACTTTCACAAGGTTTAAGATGTATCGACGTGAGCATTTGAATCACCAAGGCACTGCAGAATAAGTACTGTTAAAAGGGATTAGTAAAGCCCCTGTCCCACTAACGTGTCCTTGGCATGCTAATTACGCGACCTCGTGGTCGCGTTGAGGCGCGACGGTCCCGTGAAGGTCGCGCAGCGATTTCATGCGCCCACACAGCCGTCTGGAGCGAGTGACGTTATTTGAAGATGGACACAAAATGCAGGAGTAACTCAGCGGGACCGGCAGCATCTCTGGAGAGAAGGAATGGGTGACGTTTCGTGTCGAGACTCTTCTTCAGTCTGAAAGAAGGGTCTTGACCCGAAGCGTCACCCATTGCTTCTCTCCAGCGATGCTGCCGGTCCCGCTGAGTTACTCCTGCATTTTGTGTCCATCTTCAATTTTCTTGGCCCCAGCTCCGGGAGTAGAAGTGGGGGCGGATTCGGACCACAACGTCCGTGAGCCCCGGGCCGAGTTCGGCGATCGTTTGCCTGCTTCTGTGCTGTTGGAGGTGAGACGTTGCGTCGCGCCAGGGTCTTGGGCCTGTCCCACTTTGGCCGTCAGTTACGCGACAGGCCGTTGGCGCGCGAAGATTTCGTTCGCCACAAAAATCTCGGAGCCCCGCACGATACCGCGCACAACTACATACCTTCCGCACTTCTCAGTGGGACCGGCCCCGCGCGGCCACACGATGCCCGTGCACCTCAACGCGACCACGGGGTCACGTAATTTGCGTGCCAAGGACACGTAAGTGGGACAGGCCCTTAACAATTAAAGCTTGAAGATCAACATGGACATAATTGTACAAAGGCCCTGTTAGAAAAAACAAATGAATGAGGTCGATTTAAATTGAGTTTATTGTGCTACGCACTTGTACAGTGTGGTAAAGGTTCATTGAAAATCTTGTAATGATAGATGGGCACATGGATCAGCGGTGGGGGGGGGGGGGGGGGGAATGGATCATGTGCTGACAGAGGAGGTTAGTTTAACTTGGCATCATCTTCATAAGTTTACGTTAATGTGATAGGAGCAGAATTAGGCCATTCGGCCCAGCATGTCCACTCCACCATTCATTCATCTATCGATCCCTCCTAACCCCATTCTCCTGCCTTCTCCCCATAGCCCCTGCCACCCCGTACTAATCAAGAATCTATCTACCTCTGCCTTCAAAATACCCATTGACTTGGCCTCCGCAGCCTTCTGTCCCGACCTGAAACATCGCCTAATCCATGTTCTCCAGAGGTGCTGCCTGACCCGCTGAGTTACTCCAGCACTTTGTGTTTTATTTTGTAAACAAGCATCTGCTGTTCCGTGTACCTAACATGAAAATCTTGCTCTGCTGGTGAAGTGCAAAAAAGAAGTGTCTGCCTGAGGAAAGATCCCGACCTGAAACGTCACCTATCCATGTCCTCCAGAGGTGGCTGCCTGATCTGCTGGTTTCCTGCAGCACTTTGTGTCTGCAGTTCCTTGTGTCCGAAAGATATATCTTGTCAAAGCTGCCAAGCTACAGTGGCAGAATTAAAGTCTGTAACGGATAGAAGTAAGATTAACTTTACTTTGGAAAGTTCCTTATCTCACAGGGGAGCGACCGTTCCTGTCCAAAGATTCTGCTGGTAGTGTTCCTTATTTCATGGGAACTATTAGATTAGCAGCACCATGACATCACTGCTGGCATTGTTACAGACTCCAGCATCCATTAATCTGGCAATGTTCAGGTGACCTTTAAGAGTTGGGTGATAAATTGTTGCAACATCAGTGTTGGAAACCCAACCAAGTAATGAAGAGGCGGGCAGTAAAAGCTTTCTCCTGACCCACAACCTGGACCTGTGTTGCTCACGCTTGTGAAATCCCATCAACGTTGGCAATTAGCCAGCCGCCGTTAATTAACAATTATGCAAAAGAACAGAAGAACACCTTATGAAAGCCCAAGTTGATGGCGGAGGCTTTTAAAGGTGGACATAAGTGCTGGAGTAACTCAACGGGTCAGGCGACGTCTTTGGAGAAAAGGGAACGGGTGATGCTTTGGGTCGGGACCCTTAAGTTTAGTTTAGATACAGAGATAGTTTAGTTTGGAGAACAGGCCCTTCGGCCCACCAAGTCTGCGCTAACCAACAGTCTGACCAGCACACTAACACTACCCTACACGCACTAAGGTCTTCTTCTTCTCCTTCTTGCGTATGGCGTGCACAGCCTAAAGTTGTAGGACAACTTGTTCTATTTGATCTTATTTGATTGTGCACACCAGGTTGGTTGCATTCGTTGAAACAGGGCGGGCCACGCGAAGGCTGCAATCTCCCACCCCGCAGTAAGGTCAATTTATAATTTTACCAGAGCCAATTAACCTACAAATCTGTACGTCTTTGGAGTGTGGGAAGAGACCGGAGCACCCGGAGAAAACCCACGCGGTCACGGGGAGAACGTACAAACTCCGTGCAGACATGAATGAACTCAGGCGTCTGGCGCTGTAAGGCAGCAACTCTACCGCTGCGCCTCTGTGCCACCCAAGTTGCAGTTCTTTGTATCTCCATTTTACCTTTTAAAGGTGGCCAATCTGTGTAGATCGTTAAAAAATGCATTGAAGCGTGCACTGATCATTGCTTGAGTTACGCCAGCAGTTTGTTTTTTTGCTCAAGATTCCAGCATCTGCAGTCTCCTGTGTCCCCACGTACTGTTCACTCATGTGAATTAGCAAGCAGATGGAATCAATGAAACAAATACATTTCCCCCAATCTGCCCAGTCACGTCCACAACCAGAATCACATTTCTACATCCATCTGGTGGCGTTACATTATTCTAAATATTTGGCAAGTTTTTCTTCCCTCTATCATGAATGTGTTTTTACACCAAAATCATTGCAACTGAGTTAAAAGTGAGTTACAGGGTTAAAAGTGACTGCAGGATATCACACCTTCAGTCTGAAGAAGGGTCTCGACCCGAAAAGTTGCCTATTTCCTTCGCTCCATAGATGCTGCCTCACCCACTGAGTTCTTCCAGCTTTTTTGTCTACCTTTGTTGTGTTTTTTTTGTGTGCTGGTGTACAGATCGTCGAACATAGAATATAGAACATGGAATGGTTCATGAATGTCCATGCCGATCATTAAACTAATCTCCTCTGCCTGCACGTGATCCATATCCCTCCATTCCTTGCATATCCATGTGCCTGTCTAAAAGCCTGTTAAACACTACGATCATACCTTCCCCTACCACCACCCCCAGCAGCTTGTTCCAGGTACCCGCCACTGTGTAAATATCTCACCTCTCCTTTAAACTTTGCCCCTCTCACCTTAAAGCTTTGATATCTTGTCTTTGAAATTTCCCCACTGAGAAATGCTCAGTCTTTTTTTATACCAATTTTTACCTTCTTGGAAGTACAACCGGATCTTGAAAGTGGCACCAAACTGTCGTCTCTGCAGTGTCTCAGTGTATACTACTGCTATACACTTGTACTGTCTCTGAGATGCTTATTTACGATGTATCATGTAAGCTTATGTCTAGTGATACTTGTATTGAATGGTACACACAAATAAATTTCACCCTACCTCGGTACATGTGATGAATAAAATACCATTGAGCCATTGAAGTTTTAATTTCTATTGTCCTGCTCATCCAATCCTTGGTATAATGGTGTGGCCAAGCAGAGGGCATGAGATGAGGTAAAACAAAGCTGTGAGCTCAGAACCAGCCGTGATTTATAACATTGGCCTTGGGCTGCATATTTAACGAAACAAATATTGCTGTGAAATAATATTTAAGGTGTGAAGCATTTCACAATCATAGGCCCTCATTGAATTTGAACTGGTGAGCAGCCCCGAATGACAATCTACCTCATTGGTGACCCTGGGACTATCTTTCATCGGACTTTATTGGCTCTATGTTGCATTAAACGCTATTCCCTCATCACGTATTTGTGCCCCGTGAATGGCTCGATTGTATTGTCTTTCCGCTGACTGGTTAGCTCGCAAGAAAAGCTGTTCACCGTACAATAATAGATTAAACTAAACTCCAGTTTCATTCTCGGCCTGACTTGGCGACGCTGAGATTCGCGGACTGTTTCCTCTGGCCGTTTTGTGAAGCGGGTTTGTGGCGTTGGTTCATATTCCACCACTCACTGCATCCCCACATGCCAATCCAAAACGTTCTTAAACGCCACTACCGTATCTTCCTCCACCACCAACCCTGGCACCGCGTTCCAACCATCCACCGCTCTCTCTGTAATAAAAGTTGCCCTGCATATTCTCTTCAGACTCTGCCCCTCTCATCTTTAAAGAGATGATCTCGTCTTTGACATTTCCACCCTGGTCTGAACCATAGCAATCTCTGGCAGCTTCAGAGGGCGTGCATGCTATTGTAATCCCTCAGCATGCATTCTAATATCACTTACGCATAGCTAATGTCATATAACATGTTTTATACAACATGATTTAATTACATACATATCACATATATACATCACGGCAGCCTGGGAATCAATCTAATGGTTTATCGATTGAAAGATACAGCATGGAAACAGGCCCTTCAGTCCAACACAAGAACCACAGTGAACGTTCTTAGTCTTAAAGGCCTGTCCCACTTGGGCGTCTACTGCGCGTCACGCAGGGGGTGCGCGAAGATCTTGGGGCGCCGTGCGCGATCACGTGTCACTGCCTACGTCACCATGCAGCATGCTCGCATAATGCGCACCATGCGCGTGTCCTGCGTCGTGACCGTAAATGATGTCACCTAAATGACGGGCAAATGATGCCAGTGGGACAGGCCCTTTAGTGTTTTTAGAAGATAGACACAAAAAGCTGGAGTAACTCAGCGGGATAAGCAGCATCTCTGGAGAAAAGGAATGGGTGACGTTTCGGGTCGAGACCCTTCTTCAGACTGGTTAGGGATAAGGGAAACAACAGATATAGACGATAGGAATGGGAAGGAGAATTAAAGCAGCCGGGAAATCAGGCGGGTTCAGGCGGGCTGAGCGAAGGTGTTCCACGAAACGATCGCCCAGTCTGCGTTTGGTCTCACCGATGTATAAGAGTCCACATCTTGAACAACGGATACAGTAGATGAGATTGGAGGAGGTGCAAGTGAACCTATGCCAATCCTGAAAGGACTGTCGGGGTCCCTGGACAGAGCTGAGACAGGAGGTATAGCGACAAGTGTTGCAGGGGAAGGTACCTGGCGAGGGGGTGGTTTGGGCGGGAAGGAATGAGTTAACCAGGGAATTGCGGAGGGAACAGTCTCTGTGGAAGGCGGAAAGGGGTGGAGATGGGAGAATGTGGCTAGTAGTGGGATCCTGTTGGAGGTGGCGGAAATTTGGAAGGATTATGTGACGGCTGATGGGGTGGAAGGTAAGGACTAGGGGAACTCTGTCTCTGTTGCAACTGGGGGGAGGGGGAGCAAGGGCAGAGCTGCGGGGTACAGAGGAGACACGAGTGAGGGCCTCATCTATGATGGGAGAGGGGAATCCCCGTTTCCTAAAGAATGAGGACATCTCGGATGTTCTCGTGTGGAACACCTCAACTTGGGCGCAGATGTGGAGTAGAAGGAGGAATGTGAGTAGGAGTTACAAGCCTTTCATCCCACCAAGCCCACTCCAACCATCAATCACCCCTTCACACTAGTTCTATGTTATCCCACTTTCTCACCCAATCCCGACAGACTGGGCACAATTTACAGAGGGCCAATGAACCCACAAAGCAGCATATCTTTGGGATGCATTCCGTTTTGAATTTTCATCGTACAGCATGGAAGCAGGACCTTCAGCCCATCGAGTCCATGCTGACCCGTTCATTCTAGTTCTGTGTTATTCCATTTCCTCATCTGCTCCCTGCACACTTGGGGCAATTTATAGAGGGCCAATTAACCTTAAACCTTTGGGATGCGGGGGGAAACCGGAGTAAACCCACAGGGAAAACGTGCAAACTCCACACCAGCAACACCCAAGGTGAGGATCAAACCCGGGCCCCTGGTGCTGTGAGGCAGTGGCCCTACCCGCTGCAACATTCCCATCTACATTTCCCAAATTCCTCCCTGCTGTAACAGTCGCTGCCCAGACAGACACGTCTAATCAGTGGGACAGGCGGCATCTCTGGAGAGAAGGAATGGGTGACGTTTTGGCTCGAGACCCCTCTTCAGACCCGAAACGTCACCCACCCCTTCTCTCCAGAGATGCTGCCTGTCCCGCTGAGTTACTCCAGCTTTTTGTGTCTATCTTCGGTTTGAACCAGCTTCTGCAGTTCCTCCCTACACAGACATGTCTACCTTCAGCGCCGTTTAACGCTTGAAGCTAGGAGGCTATTTAAAGTCCGGGTCGATGAAAGAGACGGCAAAAAAAGAAATGGGATGAGTCGGTGGCATTGATGCACGGAGCATGCAGGAGAGAGAGCACTCACTGCCTCCAGGGACGGGTTGGTGCTGGCCTGAGGGCGGGGGTGATGGACAGGAGACATCAATGGAAGGGACAGGGCTGGGATTCTGCTGCTGAGTGGGATTGCTGGTGACGGACATCAAATCTCACCTCACAACTGTTCCATTCTTTGCCTCTGTCGTCGCTATTCATTCACCAGCAAGGCCGGCACTTGCAGCCCTTGTGCCCATCAACAAGTGGGCGCGGGCGGGGTGGTGCCAGGCCTGTCTGACGTCAGCCCAGGGCGGCACGGTGACGCAGCGCCAGGGACCCGGGTTCGATCCTGACTGCTGCCCGTATGGAGTTTGTAGGTTCTCCCCATGACCGCGTGGGTTTACCCACTTTCCTCCCACACTGCAAAGACATACAGGCTTGTAGGCTAATTGGCTTTGGCAAAGATTGTAAATTGCCCCTAGTGTGTGTAGGATATTGGTAAAGCCCTGTCCCACGATACGAGTTCATTCCAAGAGCTCTCCTGGGTTTAAAAAAAAAATCAAACTCGTGGTAAACACGGAGAATGAACGTAGCGGTTACGTCAGAGCTCAGGGACGTCTCTTAGCGCCAACGGCAGGTACTCGGGAAGACTCGCTAACGGCAGGTAAGCACGGGAAGAATGGTGAAGATTTTTCAACATGATGAAAAATGTCCACGAGAGCCCCGAGTACCGATGAGTGGCCATGGCCGTAAATCTCCGAGTTCTGATCAGGGCAAACGCGGGAGAGCTCTTGGAATGAACTCGTACCGTGGGACGGGGCTATTAGTGTGCGGGGATCGCTGGCCGGCACGGACTCGGTGGGCCGAAGGGTCTGTTTCCGTGCTGTATCTCTAAAACTGATAACTAAAACTATTGCCCGACCTCAAAGGTCCCTTGAGGACGTGACGATGGAACTGCCCGTAAACCATTGCTCTCTCTGTAGGGTATGTCTTATAACAGGTTGGCAATGATTTGTCCGAACTGACTGGGCGTACCGGGCCATTTCTCAGCACTTCTGAGAGTCGCTGGTGAGGGTTATGGGCCTGTCCCACTTACGCAACATTTTCGGCGACTGCCGGCTCCCGTCATAGGTCGTTGCGGGTCGCCGAAAATGGTCAACGTGTTGAAAATCCAGCGGCGACCAGAAATACGCCACGACTCTTAGTGCGACTGAGGAGACGGCTCACGACCACCAGCGACATGTCGCGGGGTGACGCCTGTATGGCCGTGAGTAGTCGCCCAACGAGTCGTACCTTGTTCTGGTCGCCGCTGGATTTTCAATATGTTTTCAAATTTTCGGCGACCTGTAACGACCGGTGACGGGTGTCGGCAGTCGCCGAAATAGTCACGTAAGTGGGACAGGCCCTTTAGAATCATGAAAACTTTAGAAATTATTAAAGGCTGCTCTCTTACTACTTCAGACTTTACTTCAGAGATACTTTAGAGAGGGTGCAAACAGGCCCTTCGGCCCAATGGGTCCGCGCTCCCCAGCGTCACCCCGTACACTAACACTATCTTACACACTATGGAAAATTGACCATTTTTACTGAAGCCAATTAACCTAAAAACCTGCGCGTCTTTGGAGTGTGGGAGGAAACCGGAGCACCCGGAGGAATCCCACGTGGTCACAAAGCGAACGTGCAAACTCCGTACAGACAGCGCCTGTGTTCAGCACCGTACCTGGGTCTCTGGCGCTGGAAGGCAGCAACTCGACCTGCTGCGCCACCTTGCCACCCCGCACAGTAGATTCAGACTAGGCAAGGCTAACGGAATCACCAAACCACAGGACATACCTGTAAGTAAACGCCAGAGGTAAGAACTTAGGAAACTGAAGCAGGAACAGGCCATTCAGCCCTTCATGCCTGTTCTGCCTTTCAGTGAAATTGTGCCTGATCGTTTGCCTCAGCACCAGGTTCCTGCATTAACCTCACATCCTTCAATTCCCCAAAATATCTCAAACTCTATTCGTTAAATAAACACAATAGCATGCTCCACAACCCTGTGCAGGGGAGAATGAGAAAGATTCTTTACAGACTGGATGAATACATTTCTTCTTGTCTCGCTTCTGTTTGGTCGACCACTTACGTTGATACGTGACCTTTGCTTCCACTCACCCTGCCAGGGGAAATCAACTTGCTATCTATCCTGTCAACGCCTTAAGAAATGTGTATGTTTCAATGAGATCTATTCCCATCCAAGACTCGAGAGGGTACAGAGCCAGTCTACTTAGTGTCTACTCACAGAGCAAACTCACCATCACATAATCACACGAGTGAACCTTCATGGAGTGAGACAGCATGGAAACAGGCCCTTTGGCCCAACTTGCCCATGCTAACCATGAGGCCCACCTGCCTGCATTTGGCCCATATCCCACTGAACCTGTCTTATCCATGTACCTGTCCAAGTGCCGTTTTAATATTGCAGTACCTGCCTCAACCATCTCCTCTGGTAGCTGGTTCCATATGTCCGCCACCCTCAGGCTTGCTAGTAACTCAGCGAGTCAGGCAGCATCTCTGGAGAATGTGCATAGGCGATGATTCAGGTCAGGACACTTCTTCGGACTGATGGTACCCACACGGTCACAGGGAGAACGTGCAAACTCCACACAGACAGCACCCGAGGTCAGGATCCAACCCGGGGCTCCGGCGCTGTGAGGCAGCATCTCTATCAGCTGGGCCGCTGAGCCGCCCCAGATAGGTTGGTGGGCAGGAGAGGTATTTCATTAAGGCGTGTGGAGTTTGATAGATCAGATGTTCCTTACCCACCAAGCTACCACCAGCTAACACAAGTGTTGAGATCGTGACGTTTAACTTTGCTGAACTTTTGACGAGTAGGGCAAGTTAAAGTGAGGTACCTAGCCACAAGTGGGACTTTGGAATTTTTTCACCCACCGAGTATGCACTGAGCAGCGATCCCCGCACACTAACACTACCCTACAAACACTAGGGACAATTTACAGAGTTACCAAGTCAAATAACCTGCAAACCAGCGCGTCTTGCGGCGTGAGAGGAAACCAAAGATCTCGGAGCAAACACACGTGATCACGGGGAGAACGTACAAACTCCGTACAGACAGCACCCGTAGTCAGGATCGAACCCGGGTCTCTGGCGCTCTGAGGCAGCAACTCCCGCTGCGCCACCGTGCCGCCCTTTTACAGAGGATTGTTTCCTGTCTGAGCTATGGTGGATTCTGCTGCCTAATCTATATTTTGCTTCTTGTTAGCCGGTCTCTTTGCTTCTTAATTCTTCCAGTTTTATAAAGAAATCCCTCCAGCGTCAGTATATTTATAGCCTCATTTGCATCTAATTATTATGCAAGTCATATTCACTTACAAGTTAGTTGTGATCAGTTTGCACAAGAGATTTCTGCAGCACTAATCCGAGAGGAAAGCCCCAATCAATGCACTTCCGACAAGACCCCGTAGTTAGCGAACATTTAAAAAAAAAGTGAACTTCCAATTTTTACTCTGCAAACTTTGGTTCTTGGCCTTGATGAGATAACTGAGGTGATGTGCTGAGATATATCCTCCTTCGTGTGATTTTATTCCCCATCAAACAAGATAAAATTGATCTCAAGAGGACTCGTATGTAATTAGTCATAATGGGATTAAATGGTGTCCCAAGCCTTCACACCTTCAATTATACGGCTGGTCTCCCACGGGTAATGGTAGACAGCATATGACTGTAGTCAATTGTGCATTTACTTGTGTTGGAATGGAAAGTTGAACAAAATGTTGAGGTAAATTAAGCTGGGGGCCAGTGACGTGCATTTCTTAACGGTACAGTCCTATTGCAAACATTGAAGAACCATATCATGGAGTCATTAATGTGGAAACAAGCCCTTCGGCCCAACTTACCCACACCGACCAACATGCCCCAACTACACTAGTCCCACCTGCCTGCTTTTGACTCACATCCCTCTGAACCTACCCTATCCATGTACCTGTCCAAATGTTTGTCAAACGTTGCAATGGTCCCTGCCTCAACCACCTCCTACGGCAGCTCGTTCCATACACCCGCCACCCTTTGAGAGAATAAAGTTACCCTTCAGGTTCACATTACATTTTTCCCCCTCACCTTAAACCTATGTCGTCTGGTTCTCGATTCCCCTACTCTTGGCAAAAGACCGTGCGTTTATCCCGATCTATTCCTCTCATGAATTTATACTTCTCTATAAGATCACCCCTCATCCTCCTGCGCTCCAAGTAGTGGAGTCCAAGGCTGCTCAACCTCTCCCTGTAGCTCAGGCCCTTGAGTCCTCGCAACATCCTTGTAAACCTTCTCTCCACCGTTTCCAGCTTGACAGCATATTTCCTGTAACATGCTGACCAGAACTGAACACAATACTCTAAATGTGGCCTCACTAACGTCTTATATATCTGCAGCATGACCTCTCAACTTCTATACTCAATACTCTGTCTGATGAAGGCCAATGTGCAGAAGCCCATCTATCTGTGACACCACTTTGAAGGAAAGCGCCATTTGGCCCATCGAGTCTGCTCCGCCATTCGATTCCTTCTCAAGCCCATTCTCCTGCCTCTTCCCCGTAACTTCTGACACCCTTACTAATCAAAAGCTTATCAATTTCTGCTTTAAAAATACCCAATGACATGGCCTCCACCTCCTCCTGTGGCAAAGAATTCCACAGATTCACCACCCTCTGGCTTGAGAAATTCCTCCTCATCTCCATTGTAAAGGTACGTCCTTTTATTCTGAGTCTGTGCCCTCTGGCCCTAGGCTCTCCCACTAGTGGAAACATCCTCTCCACATCCACTCTATCTGGGCCTTTCACTATTCAGTAGGTTTCAATGAGATCCTCCCTCATCTTTCAGATCAACACTGGGGAGCAGAGGCCCTAGTCTTCGGTGGAAAATATCGCAAGGGGTAGAAGTGAGAGGGAAGGGTGAGAGGTCAAGAATAGGTGAGGTGAAGATCTCCCCGACAATCCTTGATTGCCATCACACCTGTCACAGGCACTACGGGCAGATGTGTTGTGTAAGGAAGATGGAATACAAGATGTCACAGTTCCGACCGCCAACCCACCCATAGAAACATAGAAACATAGAAATTAGGTGCAGGAGTAGGCCATTCAGCCCTTCGAGCCTGCACCGCCATTCAATATGATCATGGCTGATCATCCAACTCAGTATCCCGTACCTGCCTTCTCTCCATACCCTCTGATCCCCTTAGCCACAAGGGCCACATCCAACTCACTCTTAAATATAGCCAATGAACTGGCCTCAACTAACCCTCTGTGGCAGAGAGTTCCAGAGACTCACCACTCTCTGTGTGAAAAAAGTCTTTTCTCAATCTCGGTCTTAAAGGATTTCCCCCTTATCCTTAAGCTGTGACCCCCTTGTCCTGGACTCCCCAACATCGGGAACAATCTTCCTGCATCTAGCCTGTCCAACCCCTTAAGAATTTTGTAAGTTTCTATAAGATCCCCTCTCAATCTCCTAAATTCCAGAGAGTATAAACCGAGTCTATCCGGTCTTTCTTCATAAGACAGTCCTGACATCCCAGGAATCAGTCTGGTGAACCTTCTCTGCACTCCCTCTATGGCAATAATGTCCTTCCTCAGATTTGGAGACCAAAACTGCACGCAATACTCCAGGTGTGGTCTCACCAAGACCCTGTACAACTGAAGTAGAACCTCCCTGCTCCTGTACTCAAATCCTTTTGCTATGAAAGCTAACATACCATTCGCTTTTTTCACTGCCTGCTGCACCTGCATGCCTACTTTCAATGACTGGTGTACCATGACACCCAGGTCTCGCTGCATCTCCCCTTTTCCTAATCGGCCACCATTTAAATAATAGTCTGCTTTCCATCTTCCCAACCCCTGGTATCCCCGGCCTCAGACCCCAGTCTCGGCAGCTCTCCAAACGCCTAGACCTGGCCAAAAGCTCACTTCAGCAATAGCTTCATCCCAGCAACCGTCAGGCTCTTGAACACCACACAACACAATGACTGCGGCGCAGAAGGGCGACACCGTGGCTCAGCGGTGGAGTTGCTGCCTTCCACCGCCAGAGGCCCGACCTCAATCCTGACCACGGGTGCCGTCAGCATGGAGTTTGTACGTTCTCCCCGTGACCGCGCGGGCTTTCTCCGGTAGCTTCAGGTACCTCCCACACTGCAAAGAAGTGCAGGTTTGCAGGTGTATTGGCTTGGTATGATTGTAAAACTGCTGCGAGTGTGTTTAGGATAGTGATAATGAGCGGGGACCGCTAGTCGGCCCTGTCTCAGTGGGCCGAACGGCCTATTTCCAGGCAGTATCTCTAAACTAAACCAAATTAACCACTGCAGCAATGAATTCTAGAGACTGTGTTATTGATTGTACTATTCTGGCTACTTGGTATTACGGGTATTAATTCATTGAATATTTTTTGATTCTTACATATTATCTAAGTGTTTTGCATTTACAGGCCTGTTAAGCTGCTGCAAATATAGCGACATTCTGGACTATCAGAATTTCCAAACAATTGTATTATGGTAGTACTGTTGCATTAAAGTGAGGTTATCCACTTTGGCAGCAAGAACAAGGAGGCAGATTATTATCTCAATGGTGTCAGATTAGGAAAAAGGGAAGTGCAACGAAACCTGGGTGTCCTTGTTCATCGGTCACTGAAAGTAAACATGCAGGTACAGCAGGCAGTGACGAAAGCTAATGGCATGTTGGCCTTCATAACGAGAGGATTTGAATATAGGAATAAAAAGGTTCTTCTGCAGTTGTACAGGGCCCTGGTGAGACCACATCTGGAGTAGTGTGCGCAGGTTTGGTCTCCTAATTTGAGAAAGGACATCCTTGCTATTGAGGCAGTGCAGCGTAGGTTCACGAGGTTAATCCCCTGGATGGCGGGGACTGTCATATGAGGAAAGATTGGAAAGACTGGGCTTGTATTCACTGGAGTTTAGAAGGATGGGAAGGGATCTTATAGAAACATATAAAATTATAAAAGGATCTGGACAAGCTAGATGCAGGAAAAATGTTCCCAATGTTGGGGGAGTCCAGAACCAGGGGCCACTGTCTTATAATAAAGGAGAGGCCATTTAAAACTGAGATGAGAAAAAACGTTTACACCCAGAGAGTTGTGAATTTGTGGAATTCTCTGCCACAGAGGGCAGTGGAGGCCAATTCACTGGATGATTTTGAAAGAGAGTTAGATAGAGCTCTAGGGGCTAGTGGAGTCAAGGGATATGGGGAGAAGGCAGGCACGGGTTATTGATTGCGGACGATCAGCCATGATCATAATGAATGGGGGTGCTGGCTCGAAGGGCTGAATGGCCTCCTCCTGCACCCATTTCTATGTTTTTATGTTTCTATGTTTAGTATATATAGAAAGATGTATCTAATTATGTAAAATACACATATTTGCCTATGCACAAAGGAAGTGAACGCAAGCATTTCCCTGCACAGATAGATTGGTATTTAGTAAGTAAAGTAAATGTTATTTATATAGCACGTTTAACTCAACTCACGTTGAAACCAAAGTGCTTTACATAAAAGGAAATAATAAAGTTTCCGTAATCCATATTAAATTTAAAATTAAGAATAATGACACAACACATTATAGAATGCAACATGACCGCCCCCCACAACAGAATCAAAAATGTCCACTCTGGGGTAAGACACCAGAAAGTTCCGTCCTCTTCCTCTGTGAAACACCCGTGGTCGGGGCCTATCTGTGGCCTCCGCAGCCTGTCCGATGTTTTCAGGTCCTCAGTAATTTGGGCCTTTATTCATTTTAATCGAGGTTTTTGGTAATCCTGTTTCATTTTACATTCCATGAAAAATAACACTGCTAACAATTTTTTATTAGCCCATTTGGGTGGATATGTGTAATATCATGAAAATACCGATTACCTGTAAGAACTGCAAGAGAACAGCCTTTAATAACTTGTTCGAACCTTTACTTGGAGCGCAGGGCGGCAAGGTGGTGCAGCGGTAGAGTTGCTGCCTTACATCGCCGGAGACCCAGGTTCGATCCTCACTGTCGGGGGCTGTCTGTGTGCAGAGCTTGCACGATCCCCCTGTGACCGCGTGCTTTTTATTCCTCCGGGTGCTCCAGTTTCCTCCCGCATCTCAAAGACGTGCGGGTTTGTAGGTTAAATTGGCCACAGTAAAATGATGGTAGTGTGTGTAGGACAGAACGCGTGTACGGGGTGATCGCTGGCCGGCGGGGACTCGATGGGCCGAAGGGACTGTTTCCACGCCGTATCTCGAAAGTAAAGTCTAAAAGTAGTACGTGAGCTGCCTTTAATAATTTGTAAAACCCTTTACTTGAAGCACACGACATGTAAAGGCGATCTTCATCTGACTCGAATATATTCAGGGAGCTGAATGGTTAAACAAGCTGACGGGTTTTTAATAACATTGATCAGATGAAATGAGAAAAGCCACAAGACCAGGAGACAACAGCAGCTCACAGAGCTGACATTCAATCACTGCCGACATATATTGACTTGAGGTCTGAACAAGTCAGTCGCTCATCAGTGGCTGGTCTGATTGAGTTGCCTACAGTCAGTAAATGAGTCGTCTGCTGCGGGTGGAAATGAACTGCAATCTTTTCAGACCTTGTTGCTGGCCAGAAAAACAGAGATATAAGACCCTGGAGGACGGCAGTGAGTTTACTCAGCAAGCCACAGTCACCAGCCAGCCAACTCTTCATCCAACAGAGGCGGTTGGTGCAACGTGTTGCAACTCAATTCTGATGGGGCGGCACGGTGGCGCAGCGCCAGAGACCCAGGTTCGATCCCGACTACGGGTGCTGCCTGTGAGGTGTTTGTACATTCTCCCCGTGACCAGGTGCGTTTTTATCCGGGTGTTCCGATTTCCTCCCACACTCCAAAGACGTACAGGTTTGCAGGCTAATTGGCTTGGTATTAATGTAAAAATGTGTCTCTTGTGTGGGGATCGCTGGGCGGTACAGACTCGGTGGGCCGAAGGGCCTGTTTCCATGCTGCGTCTCCAAACTCAACTACATTGTTGAGGAAGGAACTGCAGAAGCTGGTTTAGAGAGGAGATAAACACAAAATGCTGGAGTAACTCAGCAGGACTGGCAGCATCTTTGGAAAAAAATGATATTTGGCTTCTGACTCTCAGTCTGATGAAGGGTCACCTGTTCCTTTTCTCCAGAGATGCTGCCTGACCCGCTGAGTTACTCCAGCTTTTTTGTCTATCTTATGTCTCTCCTGGTCCGAGAACACTGATGCAATTATAAAGAAAGCACAGCAGCGCCTCTACTTCCTGAGAAGATTACGGAGAGTCGGTTTGTCGAGGAGGACTCTCTCTAACTTCTACAGGTGCACAGTAGAGAGCTTGCTGACCGGTTGCATCGTGGCTTGGTTCGGCAACTTGAGCGCCCAGGAGAGGAAAAGACTACAAAAAGTAGTAAACACTGCCCAGTCCATCATCGGCTCTGACCTCCCTTCCATCGAGGGGATCTATCGCAGTCGCTGCCTCAAAAAGGCTGGCAGCATCATCAAGGACCCACACCACCCTGGCCACACACTCATCTCCCCGCTACCTTCAGGTAGAAGGTACAGGAGCCTGAAGACTGCAACAACCAGGTTCAGGAATAGCTACTTCCCCACCGCCATCAGGCTTTTAAACTCAACTCTAACAAAACTCTGAACATTAATAGCCCATTATCTGTTAGAATATCTGTTATCAATGGTTAGAATCAATTGACCTTCAAAAATGAGGATGAATATCTTGAAGTGTTTTGATTGATGTATGGAATTATTGATATTGGGCGGCACTGTGGTGCAGCGGTAGAGTTGCTGCCTTAAAGCATCAGAGACCCGGGTTCAATGCTGACTACAGGTGCTGTCTATACGGAGTTTGCATGTTCTCTCTGTGACCTCGTGGGTTTCTCCCACACTCCAAAGGTGTACAGGTTTGTAGCTTAATTGGCTTTGGTAAATTGCCGCTAATGTGTAGGATAGGAATAATGTACGGGGTGATCGCTGGTCGTCGCGGACTCGGTGGGCCGATGGCCCTGTTTCCGCGCTGTAGGTCTAAAGTCGTCAAAAGCTTTGACCAAGGGTCTCGGAAAAAAACAAAACTGATTTCATTTTGTTGTCTTGGATAAAAATCAATAACACTTTGCATTTACTGTGCCTCTGTGGGGACAAACAAAATAGCCAAATAGAAGCAACATTTCACCAGTCTAATAGGAAGCCAATGGACAGATCAATAACGCGATCCCTCCACCATCCCATCCCATCCCGATGAGGGAAGGAACACTCTCACGAACTCCCGGCCTCTCACCAGAGCAAAATGCTGCAGATGCTGGAGTTCTGAAATAAAAGTAGAAAAGGCAGAACATCATTTAGTTTAGTTTAGTTTAGTTTAGTTTGGAGATACAGCGCGGAAACAGGCCCTTTGGCCCACCGAGTCCGCACCGACCAGCGATCCCCGCACATTAACACTTCCCCACACACGAGGGGCAGTTTTACATTTACCCCAAAGCTCATTAACCTACAAACCTGTACGTCTTTGGAGTGTGGGAGGAAACTAAAGATCTCGGAGAAAAACCCACGCAGGTCACGGGGAGAACGTACAAACTCCGTACAGACAGCACCCGCAGTCAGGATCGAACCCGGGTCACTGGCGCTCGAAGGCAGTAGCTCTACTGCTGCGCTGTCCCGAAACAAATATAACTTGAATTTTCGTTTTTAGTTTTAGAGATACAGCGTGGAAACAGGCCCTTCGGCCCACCGAGTCCACGCTGACCAGCGATCGCCTGTACACTAGATCTATCCTATAAAATTAAGGATCCTAATATTGCCACCTTTAAAAGAACCCATATTTGATTAAAAAAAAGACACAAAATGTTGGCGTAACTCAGCGAGAGAGGCAGCATCTCTGGAGTGACGGAATGGGTCATGTTTCGGGTCAAGACCCTTCTTCGGACTGAGAGTCAAGGGAGAGTGAGACACAGAGACGTGAAAAGGTAAGGTGTGAAAACGAGAGATTAAAGGGGACGATGATCAGAGATGTAGATTGTTACATTGCTAGCTGAGGGGAAGGTGACAACACTGGCATGCAATCAATAATATTTAATCAGGGAGGACAGTGAAACTAGTCGGAGAATTAGGATAGGGGAGGGATGGAGAGAGAGGGAAAGTAAGGGTTATTTGAAGTTAGAGAAATCAATTTTGCAGTTTTCCACACAAGATCGGTTCTACAAGCCTTCCACTGCGCTCTAGAGCAGGGAGATATTTAGTTTCGTTTAGAGATAGAGAGTTTGCACCGACCAGCGTTCCCCGCCCACTTACACTATCCTACACACACTGGGAACAATTTACACATATTAAGCAAATTAATCTACAAACCTGTACTTCCTTGGAGTGTGGGAGAAAACAGAAGATCGCAGAGAAAACCCATGCGGTATCGGGGAGAAGGTACAAACTCCAGGATTTAGACCCATCGATAACAGGGATCTAGACTTTAGAAGGGTCTCGACCCGAAACGTCGCCTATCTCCTTCGCTCCTTAGATGCTGCTGCACCCGCTGAGTTTCTCCAGCCTTTTGTGTACCCTCTAGACTTTTGACTTCAGCAATACTCTACTGGGAAGTTCACTGCATGCAATGTGGTTTCTTGGCCTTTAAAGGGGTTCCCGCATCATGTCAACAGTTGGATTGTCTTTTTTTGAGATTTTTCACTCGTTTGATGATTATTTAAACTTGAGACTTGCAGAGAAGGTGCAGCCATTTGCCCACTTCAAATCAGAGTCTGCGGAGTTACTGATTCAGTGCCGAGAGATGAACCTTTCAGTCAATCGGCAACATACAATGTAGTCAAAATATGTTCTAATCCCTACTCTGATAACGTCTCTCAAATTATAAAATAAATGTTAAGTTCATAGATTCAAACAGCATGGAAACAGGCCCTTCATTCCGATTCATGCATGCCCCATCAAAGCCAGTTCCATTTGCCCACATTTGATCCATATCAGTCTAAACTATTCCTATCCATGTCCCTGTCCAAATGTCTTTAAAATCTTGTTATAGCTCAACTACCAGCTTTTGATGTTTAGAGTCTCACGATACTGTGTGGAAACAGGCCCTATGGCCCACCGAGCCCATGCCGACCAGCGATCCCCATACACTAATGGGGCTGTCCCACTGTACGAGCTAATTCAAGAGTTCTCCCGAGTTTCCTCTGATTCGAACTCGGAGAATTGCGGTAATGGCCGCTCGTAGGTACTCGGGGCTCTCGTGGCCATTTTTCAACATGTCGAAAAATCTTCACGAGTCTTCCCGAGCTTACCGCGTTTCCCGAGTACCTGACGTTAGCGTTACGAACCGCTAAGAGACGTCCCCGAGCACCGACTACGTACATTCTACGTGCTTCCACGAGTTTGATTTATTTTAAACTCGGGAGAGTTCTCGAATTAGCTCGTACAGTGCGACAGGGCCATAACACCATCCTACCCACTAGGGACGATTTACAATTTTTACTAATGCCAATTAAGCTACATCTGTGGAATGTGTGAGGAAACCGGAGCTCCCGGAGAAAAGCCACACGATCACGGGGAGAACGTACAACTCGAAACAGACAGTATCTGTAGTCAGGATCAAACCCGGGTCTCTGGCGCTGTAAGGTGACAACTCTACCGCTGCGCCACTGTGCCTCTCCAATCTCCACTGGCAGCTCGTTCCATACACCCACCCCACTCTGAGTGAAAACTTTGCCCCTCATGTTCCTACTAAACCTTTCCCCTCTCACCTTAAACCTCTCTCCTCTGGTTCTAGATTTCCCGACACTGGGTAATTCACCATATCTATTCTCCTCATGTTTTTATGCACCTTGATAAGATCCCCCCCTCAGAATCCTGTGATCCACGGAATAAACTCTTAGCCTGCCCAGCCTCTCCCTGCAGGTAATGGCCCAAGATTTTGCTCCAAAATGGGGAGAGTTCATGTCAGGGACAGTGGAAAATGAAACAGCACTCTGTGGCTAAATGTGGTGGAGGTGAACGGTGGAATGACTCGAGAGGCTCTTCCGTTGCTCTGACAGGGATGCTGCCTGACCCGCTGAGTTACTCCAGCACATTGTGCCCTTTTCTGTCACTATGATCCTTCGATTCTATCCATCCTTACCTTGAACCAAAGGAAGTGGTCAGCGAGGATATACGAGGGCGTTGCCAGGACTAGATGGTGTGAGCTACAGGGTGGGGTTGAGTAGGCTGGGACTCCATTCCTTGGAGCGCAGGAGGATGAGGGGTGGTCTTATAGAGGTGTACAAAACCATGAGAGGAACGCACCGAGCCTCTTGCCCAGAGTAGGTGAATGGAGGTCCAGAGGACATAGGTTTAAGTTGAGGGGGAAAAGATTTAATAGGAATCTGAGGGGTGACTTTTTCACACAATGGCTGATGGGTGTATGGAACGAGTTGCCAGAGGAAGTAGTTGAGGCAGGGACTATCCCAATGTTTAAGATCCAGTTAATTTGTAGGAATGAACTGCAGATGCTGGTTTAAACCAAAGATAGACACAAAAAGCTGGAGTACTCAATGGGTCAGGCAGCATCACTGGAGAAGGAGTGGATGATGTTTCGGGTCAAGACCCTTCTTCAGGCCAGTTAGACAGGTAGTGTTAAAGAAGAAACTGCAGATGCTGGAAAATCGAGGGTACCCAAAATGCTGGAGGAACTCAGCTGGTGCAGCAGCATCTATGGAGCGAAGGAGATAGGCAACGTTTCGGGCCAGAAACCCTTCTTCAGACAGTTAGTTAGACAGGTACATGGATAGGACAAGTTTGGAGGGATATGGGCCAAACGCGTGCATGTGGGACTGGTGTAGCCGGGTCATGTTGGCCGGTGTGGGCAAGTAGGGCCAAAGGGCCTGCTTCTACGTTGTATCACTTGATCACTCCATGACTAATGAACGAAAAAGACGCAAATTCCTGGAATCCCCCAGTCTTTGCAGTTACTGCACGGATATATTTCTTAAATGGTAACATGTTAGTAGATTTATAGGTGCTTGGGAGACACGGTGCGATTAATACAGATGCATCTGAGATAAGTCATTGAAAATTTGTTCACTAAGATCACTAAAGTCACTTATACAGGCATGTATATTCACAAAGAGCCACTATATCTGATCCTAACACCATCTGCATTAAACCCTTTCAAAGGGTCTGAAGCGCTAAATTTAGAATTGCTTTTAACTTTTAGATCTAACGTCACAAATAACTCCTAAATCCTTTGTTCTACATCATGCCATAATCCATCAGCTTCACGGTGTATGATGAAAGTGCCTATTGTATGAAGTAATTACCAGTAAATGAGTTGAAAGCTCACCAGTAATTTTTTTCGCTCTCTTTCTCTGGTTTTGGATTTAGATAATTGGTATATTGGGGAGATTTCCAAATCTGAGTGCTTGTTCCTGGTGTGAGCATTCTGTCAGCAGATAATATACCTTTTAAGTATATTTTATCACCTACAAATGCTCGCTTCAAGAGAGTCCGCAGATTGCTAATGCTATTTAAAATCCGGTTTTGATGGGATTTGAGCCACTTTCCTCAAAACCATACATTTGAATTTTCACATTTATTGAAGGATTTGATGTAATAGAGTGAATTAGTGGTTTTCCCATCCTACACCAAAAACCTCCTAATGCCACCAGCAAGTCTTGGTTTCCACGGTGAGTTTTTGCTGTTCCTGGAATCCGACCACATCCAAGGTGGATTTTGTCGTTGCTCACGGAAGGGGAGTCGCTACACTGATGGCTTTTGGCCTTTGGAGACACAGCGCGGACCGCGGGCCCTTTGGCCCACCGAGCGGGCGCGGCCAGCGATCACCCCGTACACTAGCTCTACCCCGCACACACTAGGGCCAAGTTTGCAAGTGTACCAAAGCCAACCAACCTACAAACCTGTGCGTCTTTGGAGTGTGGGAGGAAACCCCGAGCGCCCAGAGAAAACCCACGAGGTCACGGGGAGAGCGTACAAACTCCACACGGACAGATCCCGTGGTCAGGATTGAACCTGGGTCTCTGGCGCCGTGAGGCAGCAACTCTACTGCCGCCCCGAATCCACAGCTTTATCGCGGGTGAGGATGGCGTGTGATGCGGAGGGGGATCCAGCCGGCGGTGGTGCAGCCCTCTTCCTGTTGCATTGTCTGTCTTGGAGTTAGGGGCTACAGGTTAACTGGAGGTGTGCTTGGAGACCGTTGTGTGAGTAACTGCAGTGCATTCTGTGCGTGCTCCACACTGCACCTATGGGTGCTGGAGTGATGTGCAAGGTACACGTGAGGACACCAAGCAAGAGATCAGTATGGTCAGGTACACTGAGGAACTGGTGAGGCGACAGCTCCTGAAACAGCCTGAATGATTGGAAATACACATCTTGTCTCAGGAGTTTGAAAAATGCACTGAATTGATTGATGTAGTTTTAGTTTTAGAGATACAGCACGGAAACAGGCCCTTTGGCCCACCGGGTCCGCGCCGACCAGCGATCCCCGCACATTAACACTATCCTACACACACTAGGGACAATTTACATTTACACCAAGCCAATTTATCTACAAACCTGCGCGTCTTTGGAGGATGGGAGGCAACAGAAGATCTCGGAAAAAACCCACGCAGGTCACGGGGAGAACGTACAAACTCTGTACAGACAGCAACATTAGTCGGGATCGAACCCGGGTCTCTGGCGCTGCAAGCGCTGTCAGGCAGCAACACCACCGCTGCGGCTCCGTGCCACCCGTTAATTGAATGATGCCGTGTGAAAACAGGCCCTTCGGCCCACAGAGTCCATGCCGACTATCGATCATCCATTCAGACTAGTTTGCATTAGAAACGTCACCTAAATGTTGGAGTAATGCAGCGGGTCAGGCAACATCTCTAGAGTAAATGAACAGGTGATATTTCGGGTCGGAACCCTTCTTCCGAATCCTTTTCTCCAGAAATGCTGCCTAACCTGCTGAGTTACTCCAGCACTTTGTGCCTATCTTTGGTATCAACCAGCATCTGCAGTTCCTTCCCGCAGACCAGTTCGACGTTATTCAACTTTCTCGTCCGTTCCCAATGCACTCGGGGTATTTTGGAGAGGGCCAATTAGCCTGCAAACCCGCACCTGTTCACAGGGCGAATGTGGAAACTCCACACAGACAGCACCCGGTCAGGCTGCTGCCCCTGGTGCCACCGTTCACTGTGCCTGTCTGGCTCCCGCTGTTATATTGAAAGCAGGAAGATTCAGCAGCAGTAGGATCATCATGATTGTAATCTGCCCCACTTTCTCCAAGTAGGTTTAATAAGCAGATGCAATCCAAATGGCAATATAAATGTCAAAGTTTGAGTCAAACACTGTTACTAGTTACCGAAGATAGACACAAAGCGTTCGAGTAACTCATCTCTGGAGAAAAAGGGTGGGTAATGTTTCGTGTCGGGACCCTACTTCAGACTGAAAGTAGAGGAGTGGAAAGTGGAGATCAGAAAAGGCCAGAACAAATCAGGGCCGGCATCCGATGACCAAGGAAGGGTGGAGCTCATAATGGGCCATTGTTGGCTGGGGAAGAGGTGATAACACAGGGATGCGAACAGTGGAACTAGTAGGATGACTGGGGTGGGGGAGTGGAGAGAGAGAGAGAGATCAATCAATATTCACACCTCTGGGTTGTAAGCTGCCCGAGCGATATTTGAGGTGCTGTTCATCCAACTTGTGCGAGGCCTCGCTCTGGCAGTGGACAGTGGACGAGTCCCAGGGCAGAAAGGTCAATGTGTGAATGAGAAGGGGAAATGGAAAATGATATAAAATGAAACTGAAATTAAAACTGATAAAAGTGGAATCGAAAAAATATGGAAAGGGATGGGTGAAAGGATGCACCGGCAGTTCCTTTCTACACAGTTACTGGTTTTACAATATTGTATTTTGCAATGAAGTTCTCATCACTAACGACACTTGTCGCATCTCCGGTGCCTCTCTTATGGCCCCCTCGCTCTTCGGCACGGTGGCACAGCGATAGAGCTACTGCCCGACAACGCCAGAGTCCCAGGTTCAATCCCGACTATGGGTGCTGTCTGTACGGAGTTTGTACGTTCTCCCCGTGACCTGCACGGGTTTACTCCAAGATAAGCAAGTAAGTACGTTAATTGGCCAAGTATTCACATACAAGCAATTTGCCTTGGTGCTCCACCCACAAGTAACAACATGGCATACAGTGACAGTTACGAATGACTCAGAAAACACTAAACATTAATAATAATAAAACAGTAATGATAAAACACCATAGATCAAGCATGCGAACCAACAAAATACCAGATCAAAGGGAGGCTACAGATTTTTTTGCTGTTGAGTAGAGCAACTACTCGTGGATAAAAACTGTTTTTGTGTCTGGCTGTGGCAGCTTTGACTGTGCGGAGATCTTCGGTTTCCTCCCACACTGCAATGACGTTCAGCTTTGTGGGTTAATTGGCTTGGTATAAATGTACATTGTCCCTCGTGCGTGTAGGACAGTGTTAGTGTACGGGGATCGCTGGTCGGCGCGGACTGGGTGGGCCGAAGGGCCTGTTACCGCGCTGCATCGCTAAAGCTAACCTGAACTAAACTCATCAGCAACTGCTGATGCTGTGTTCCACAGTGTGGAGTGTTGTTTCATTCCACAACGCCACACTGTGAGGCATCAACACTTCCCCTGATCAGGGCAGCTCTGGGAGATGAATGCTGAGATTTCAAACTCCACGCTGCCAGGATCTCTGCTGACACACATCACCAGCAGAAATAAGTGACTGCACACATGGGGATAAAGGTCAGGCTTTGACAGCTAGTCAACAAGTGGATGAACAGAGTAAAGATTCAATGACATCTAGTCGTCGTGTAGCAAAGAGTGTCATCGGCAGTGAAAGCTGAATGTCGAGGCCTGTTGGAACTCGTGTTCTGCAGGAGCTGTCCAGGTATTCCCTCTGTGTAAGTCAATGATTCAACGATTCAATGATACTTTATGTTTAAGAAAGAACTGCAGATGCTGGAAAAGTCGAAGGTAGATAAAAAATGCTGGAGAAACTCAGCGGGCGAGGCAGCATCTACGGAGAGAAGGAATAGGCGACGTTTCGGGTCGAGACCCTTCTTCAGACTGTGCCTGTCTGGCTCCTGTGTGCTATATTGCCCCAGGTCTGTAGGGAATGAATGAGATGGGGAATAACATAGAGCTGTCATTGATGGTCAGCATGGACTCGGTGGGCCGAAGGGCCTGATTCCGTGCTGTGTCCCTAAACTAAACGCAGACAACGGCAAGGAAAGTGAGCACAGTTTAGGAGGCAGCTGGATTGCACTTCAACAGGGCCAGACCAGCCTTGATGGGCCTAATGGCTTCCTTTTGTGCAAACTATTCCATGATTTCAAGAATCAATAATGACACAAAGCTATTGGCAATAGACTTGCTAATGTAAAATTGCCTCAGAATACATGTTCAACAATCTTAAATCAAAAAGGTGTTACAATTCCATATTGTCAATCATATTTTACTATTTCAGTTGTTTTTTTGTCACTTTGATCTATCTTTTAGACATTCTGTCTATTTTTGGTGAATGGGCAATTATTTCCCTCTTCCTCTATCGATTCACGGGCCTCTTGTTGAACGAAGCCCAGCAGAGCTAAATCCCAGTGCCAGATTGGCACAGGAATTGATACACACGTTTGCTGCGATCAATTTGCTTACTTCAAGGTAGATTTCGTCATTGGCAGTCATGCAGCAGATTATCTTGCTGAGATCTCAAGGGGGCACAGTTAAGCTCTGCTTTGTTGGAGGATAATGAGGGGGGGATAACGTTGTGACATTTTAAGGTTAGATAAAATATTATTTTCTGCACAGGTGGCGCGGCAGGTAGGCAGGCAGGCCTCACAGCGCCAGAGGCCCGGGTTCGATCCTGACCACGGAGTTTGTACGTTCTCCCTGTGACCATGTGGGTTTCCTACGGGAGTTTCGGTTTCCTCCCACACTCCGAAGAGGTACAGGTTTGCAGGCTAATTGGTTTCGGTAAAATGGTGAATTGACTTGTCGTGTGGGGTGGAAGATTGCAACCTTCACGTGGTCCGCCCTGTCTCGCCTAATGCAGTCAACTCGACGTGCACAAACGGAAGATCAAATGGAACAAGTTGTCCAACAACTTTAGGTTGCGCACGCCACACGAAAGAAGAAGAAGACTGTTTGATCCTGACTACTGATGCTGCCTGTACGGAGTTTGTCCGTTCTCCCTGTGATTGTGTGGGTTTTCTCTGAGTGCTCCGGTTTATTTTCCCACTATCCAAAGATTTGTAGGTAAATTGGCTTTGGGAAAAAAATAGTCAATTGTCCCTGGTGTGAATGTGTACCCTGAGGTGGGGGAGACAAAGAGACATCGCGCACACCAGTCTCACCCTCCGTCTCCATTTACACCTCACCGCGTGAAAGCAGCCAGCACAATCAAGACCACTCACACCCTGGCTATTATCCCTTCTCCCCTTCCCATCAGGCAGAAAATACAAACACTCGAAGGCATGTCCAACCAGATTAACGAACACGTTCTTCCTGCTATTATCATTCTCTTGAACGGACCTCTCATTTGCCAAGGATGTATTCCCGATCTTCCAACCTACCTTGTCGTATCCCATGCACTTTTTGTTATCTGCACTTTCTCTGCAGCTGCAGCACAAGATCCTGCATTCTGCTTGTTTTCTCTTTTGTTCTATCTCTTGCAATCATGCAATGAATGAAGGATAATTTAATATCGCACGTGACATGTCACAGTGAAATTCTTTGTTTTGTGCACCATACACAAGGTGTGCAAAGTATCTCCACATATAGTTACAAGTGGGCAACGTAGTCCCTAATGGTCCCTCTTTGTTCTGGGTGGGCCTCCGCACACCGGGCTCTCTTGGCGGTGTGTCCTCGACCAGCCTCCGGCACCAACCGCAGGCCCGTCCTCAGCCGCCCAGTCCTCCCGTGGCCGATTGCAATGGTCCAAGAATCCAATGGTCCAAGTATCATCCAAAGAAGGTTTGCTCTACAGAAACAAGCACACAACTTCAGCCATGACAGTAGGATTCAGCAGAAGCTAAGCAGAAGTCAAAATGCCACGTAGCATTCTGCAATATTCATGGGAATGTGGAAAAGTACAGATGTTCACTTTGTTGCCTGTTTTGCAAAATGTTCAAAAAAAAAGGTTAATTTCTATAAAAACTAAACCTGGGCAAATAGTTTCTCTGAACATATGACAGCATCTTCAACAGTGCATTTGTCCCAAGGTAGCAAACTCCAAGGATTTGATTAGATCTTCACAATAACTAGAATGGAAATCTTCCCGCACCACAATGTCAGTGCACATCTGTGCTAGCTTAAATTTTTTTAAATCTTCCTGAGCTAATAAAATAAAAATCTCATGTTCTTCATCAACATTTGGTTTCATGTTGTGTGCTGGCCTTTATAAATCAGAGCATTGAATATAGGAGTAGGGAAGTAATGTTAAAATTGTACAAGGCATTGGTAAGACCAATTCTGGAGTATGGTGTACAATTTTG
>CM069163.1:6795398-6802898 GCA_035221665.1 Okamejei kenojei | reverse complement strand
CCCGGGACTGCACCGGGACCTTCACAGCTGCGAGGTCCAACGCCGCTGGCCCTGCTGCTGGGCAACAGAGGGAGGGAGACGGAGGGGGGGGGGGAGAAACATCTCTCAAAGTGTCCCGTCTCCTCAACCGGCTGCACTCCAGGAGTCAACGTGGGAGAAGAAAATGGAAACAAGAATGCGTGTTGACATCTTTTTTATTTTGAAAAATCACATTTTTTCACTGTTGCGATCACCTTTGATTGAATTAGGAAGAGTTCTTGTGAAATAAAACAATCCTGTCTCCAATGCTAAATGAACACAGATGATAAAACACAATCAACTTTGCAATGCATCTGTCAACATTTGACACCACATTCTACACCAGGCCCAAGAGTATTACGAGCAGATTTTAGCAGCGAGACTTATTCCCTCTTTAAATATATATTTATTGCATATATACATTATTGCATATATGTGTGCATGTACATATATATATATATATTTATTGCATATATATATATTCTTGTACATATATATATATTCATTAATCACATTTATCTATTTATTTATTGCATGTATATATATTTATTGCATATATATATTTATTGCAAATGTGTGTGTATACATGTGTGTATGTATATCTACATATGTGTGTCTGTGTATATATACTCACACATTTTCACATGCACACATATATTTATATACATATACGTATGTGTATGTGTGTATATATATATATATATATATATAATTCATCTTGTCATTTTATTCTGCTGAATTCATGATTACACCAGCCATTAGCAGTGACTGTCACAGGTAGTCTGTCTCTGCCACCATAAAGGTCATCATTTTCTTGAAAGCTGCCGATTTTTAGCTTGTCTGGTCCAAGGGTTAAACTGAATGGACATGAATGTTAAGTTGTATATGAACATGCATGCACACATTTTATTCGTATACAGATATGTGTAGAAACACAATATGCTTACGTACCGATAAATATTCCCATATATTTATACGCGAACAAATATGCAGTCAAAGGTATATACGTTTGTATATTTGCACAGGTACGTGCAGACAATACACCACACACACATACACGCACAGACAGACATGGAGACACACACACACACACACACACACATACACGCACAGACACCGTGACACACACTATGACACACACGCACATACACATACACAGACATGCACATACAGACACGGAGACACACACACTCACACATATCAAAACGCCCATCCTTACAAACACAAACACACACACATATAAAGACACACATCCTTACACACACACCTAGTTACACACACACACATACACGCATATAATGACCCACACCCTTACACACACCTGCACATACACACACATAAAGACACACATCCTTACACACAGATACACAACCACACACACACAGACACATACCTGTACAGACAGAAACACACTCACATATTCAGACACACATACAGACACATATTCAGACACACATACAGACACACATAAACTACACACACACACACACACACACGTGCATGCACACACACATACACGGATATAGACACACACACATATGAAGACATAAACAGACGCACACACATATAGACACACACATAGGTATATAAATGTGTACATGTCTCTCGGTGTGTACACATAACCCGTTCCCACAAACTCTCATCCTTGTAATGTCATCTGCAATGACTCATGACTAAAAGAGAGAATCAATGTGGGGAGGAAGTTGTTGGGAAGCACAAACTTTTCCCGGGAAGTGGGAGCTGGCCCCGAGTCACCTGCCCGGAGCATGGGAGGAGCGGGCAGCCAGCGGGCCCCACAGCCCAGTCTCCTCACCCTGGCTGCTACACATCTCACTCATTTAAAAAACCTGTCATCAGAGGGGCTTGCTATGGAATTCCTTAGCCTGAATAAATATTTTATGCAAATTAAAATTTAATTCTTTGCTTAGTTTAAGCAATTTTCCCGTAAGTGGTGTGTATGCGAGAGATTACAACATTTGCCTGTTTGTTTATAATTTAATTTTTTATGTTGTGGCTGGCAGCGCAGAGCTCCAACACCTGTGAGTATTTATAATGTCCCGTCTCCGTCACAGCTGTTGTCTTACAAAACACCTCACTGGCGCAATAATTTCATAAAATTTCATGATATACCATCTGCTTGGCAATGCTTTCAGCACTTCCAATTGGTGACTGTGTGGCTGGTGTCCCAGGGAAGTGGAGAGCTGTATATTTTAACTTTAATGGCTTTGTGGGGAGGGGAGGGAAGGAAGAAATAGGAGAAAATCGTGGGGGGGTGGGGGGGAAGTGAAGGGGTAGGAAAAGGAGCAAGGAGAAAAGGAGAGGGGAGAGGGAGAGGGGGAGAGGGATATGGGGGAGGGAGGGGGAGGGAGAAGGAGAGTGAGAGTGGGAGTGAGGGGAGGGGAGAGGGAGAGGAGAGGGGAGGGAGAGGGGAAGGGAGGGGGAGAGGAGAGGGGGAGGGGGAGAGGGGAGAGGGGAGTGGAGAGAGGGGGGAGAGGGGGAGGGGAGAGTGAGAGAGAGGGAGGAGGGGGAGGGGAGAGGGGGGGGAGAGGGAGGGGGAAGGGGAGAGGAGAGGGAGAGTGAGGGGAGAGAGGGGGAGGGGAGAGGGAGGGGGAGGGGAGAGGGGGGAAGGGGAGAGGGAGGGAGGGGGAAGGAGAGAGGGGGAGAGGGAGGGGAGAGGGGGAGGGGAAGGGAGGGAATAAGGGAAAGGGAGGGGACAGGGGCGTGGGGGGTAAAGAGAGCGGGAGAGGGGGGGGGTGAGGTTTGCAGGTTTACTGTACAGTGAAGGCATGCAGAGGGCAGGGGGCATGGTCCCAGCTTCAGGCAGTGTGTGTGTCTCTCTCCACACCCCCACCTCACTCTCAGCCCCCACCGACCCCAACATCAACCCCCTTCTCTTTCACCTCTCCGCCTCGCACACAGGTTGACGGTGTCGGGAAGCGAGTGGCACCAACACTGAACAGGGGGCAAGGTAGGGGGCACAAAAGGATTATTTTCCTTTTAGCGTTTGATGTCTGTGCATTTGGGTAATTAAAATGATTACTACAACAATTAAAGCAAGTAATTAGAAACTAATTAGACCAGCATTTTTTGTGATTACAGGAGCAGATGAAAATAGTGTTCAAAATTAAATTCATTGCATATTCATGGGAATGAAATTAAATACTGCTGTGTGAATGAGATAATGGGAGAAAAGATAGGGGGGAAGTGGCAATCGGGGGATTCAGAATACAGACTGTTCCTAATGCACAAAACAGACATTTGGTTAAATCAGTGATAATCTTTTAATGGCTTTAAAAGGAGTAATATTTGGAATCAAATCAAAAGCTACCGGGGTATGTAGTTTTTACACTCTGTGTGATAATACAGAGCAGCTGTAACACAATAGAAAACAGTTAAATCATTATCCACTCAAATGGATGCACAGAAGAGAGATATTTTATGCTTTTTTTGTCGTTCTTCATGCACGAGAATAAATTAAATTAAGGAATATTCTAAAGCCCTCTTTTTTTTTTTTACCATGGAGTTCCTACAAGCCTCTCTTATGCCATAATCATTTAATGACATTCAGTAGATTAAATAGATTTTCAGTTAAGCTGGGCGCCGTAGAGATAGCATGTCCGGAATGAATGGTTATTAACATTTAAATATTTCACAGAACAGAAGTCAGAATATGAATTTTTCATTGTAGCGGAGCCGGGATGGATTTTGCCCGACCTAATGAAACTAAAAGTAATTAGACGCAGAGAAGAGGAGCACTTTCACAAGAGTGCAATTAAATTGAGCACAGGGTAGTTATTTATACAGCCTGGCCAATGTACAGCCCAAGTGCTATTTTCTCAGCCTACTTGAGCTGTGGGTTATTACGAGAGATTAATAATGTAAATTTCACTGACTCTGCTGCTCCTGAAGGTTTTGCCTCAGAAATTGATGTGACCGTAATGCATCAATACTCGTCCCGTCCAACACTGCCTCGTCCTTGCACCCAACATTATTCCCTCCTTTAAGCTGTCTTCTGTCTTACATGTGTAGGGAAGGAACTGCAGATGCTGGTCTACACCGAAGACAGATACGAAACGCTGGGGTAACTCAGCGGGACTGGCGGAATCACCGGATAGAAGGGATGGCTGACGTTTTGGGTCGAGATCCTTCTTCAGGCTTGTCATAGAGCGATACAGCGTGGAAACAGGCCCTTCGGCCCAACTTGCCCGACACTGGCCAACAATATCCCAGCTCCACTAGTCCCATCGGCCCAGATCCCGCCAAACCTGTCCTTTCCATGTACCTGTCTAACTGTTTCTTAAAATGCTTTTTATGTCTTATACGCCTGATTCTATTTTCGATACGATACGATACAATAGAAGTTTATTTATCCCAGGAGGGAAATCGATCTGCCAACAGTCACGAAACACAAAATACATGAAACATGAAATTAAAGTGACGAGTGGAAAGGATTGGGGACGTGCAAAGATTGAGGGGGGGAGCAGTGAGTCTAGCCCATGATGGCGGGGAGGGGGGGAGTTGTACAGTTTGGCTCTGGAGTTCGATGCGAGCTGCCCCAACACAAATAATCTCTGGTACACAAAAATGCTGGAGAAACTCAGTGCAGAAATGCAGCAGCATCTATGGAGCGAAGGAAATAGGCAACGTTTCGGGCCAAAACCCTTCTTCAGACTGATAGGGGGTGGGGGGAGGCGGGGGGAAGAAAGGAAAAAGGAGGAGGAAGAGCCCGAGGGCTGAGGGAGAGGTGGGAAGGGGAGGAGACAGCAAGGGTTCACAGAATTGTGAGAAACCGATGTTCATGCCACCAGGGTGCAGACTCCCCGAGCGGAATATGAGGTGCTGTTCCTCCAATTTCCGGTGTTGCTCACTCTGGCCGTGGAGGAGTAAATCTCTGTGCGTTTCAATGTTTCTCTTGGTCCAGGCAGCCTGTCAGTTGATGGGGGTGCTGCCCGTCAGTGATAGTTGCAAACTGGTCTACAGCCGTTTGCGAAAGTGAGATACTCCTCACCTGCACAGCAGCCGGCTGAAAGCAGTCTAAATAAACAAGTCTGCTAGATCTAAAGGAGGCTGTGTGTCTGTTTGTCTGTGTGTGTGTGTGCAGAACAATTAGCACCAACATCTGCCCGCGAGCCCATGGTCCTTTTAACGTAATTAAAAAGTCTTCTCCTTGTCCCACTGGATGCGCGGATAGTCTGGCGCGCTGGCAGTAACGGTGCTTGGAGCGAGCCTCTGCACCTTGATGCCGCAAGGAGGAAGCAGCGCCTCCCACAACATCTCACAGCCGCTGACACAAACATATCCAGCAAGCACCAGTTCCTGTACAACATGCACCTTGTACTGAATAACCCTGAGCCAGGTGTGTGTGGGTGTGTGCTGCAACATCTGCTTTCTTCTTTTCATGGGATATTCAATGCCAGTATTCCATGCCTAGAGTCGCAGAGTCACACTGCATGGAAGCAGGCACTTTGGCCTACATGCCCATATTGTCCAAGATGCCCCATCTGCACCAGTCCCACATGTCTGTGTTTACCCATGTCCCTCTAAACCTTTCCTACCCATGGCAGCTAAAGGCAGCCGGCATCAGCAGAGACCCACACCACCCCGGCCACGCTCTCATTTCATGCCTGCCATCGGGAAGAAGGTACAGGAGCCTGAGAACTGTAACGTCCAGGGTCAGGAGCAGCTTCTTCCCTACAACCATCAGGCTATTAAACACTATCACCTCTAAATAAGCTGTGAACCGCAAAGTCTTGGGATGCATCGGTTTTGTCTTTTTGCACTATTATTGTTTGTTTGTTTTTACTTGTATGTATGCGTGCGGATATATATATATATATATATATATATATATATAAACAGTGGCTTGCAAAAGTTTTCATACCCCTTGAACTTTTCCACATTTTGTCACATTACAACCACAAATGTAAATGTATTTTATTGGGATTTTATGTGATAGACCAATACAAAGTGGCGCATAATTGTGAAGTGGAAGGAAAATGATACATAGTTTCCAAATTTTATTACAAATAAAAAAACTGAAAAGTGTGGCGTGCAAAAGAATTCAGCCCCCTTTACTCGGATACCCCTAAATAAAATCCAGTGCAACCAATTGCCTTCAGAAGTCACCTAATTAGTAAATAGAGTCCACTTGTGTATAATCTAATCTCAGTATAAATATAGCTGTTCTGTGAAGGCCTCAGAGGTTTGTTAGAGAACATTAGTGAACAAACAGCATCATGAAGCCCAAGGAACACACCAGACAAGTCAGGGATAAAGTTGTGGAGAAGTTTAAAGCATGGTTAGGTTATAAAAAAAATCCCAAGCTTTGAACATCTCACGGAGCACTGTTCAATCCATCATCCGAAAATGGAAAGAGTATGGCACAACTGCAAACCTACCAAGACATGGCCGTCCACCTAAACTGCCGGGCAAGGAGAGCATTGATCAGAGAAGCAGCCAAGAGGCCCATGGTAACTCTGGAGGAGCTGCAGAGATCCACAGCTCAGGTGGGAGAATCTGTCCACAGGACAACTATTATTCGTGCACTCCACAAATCGGGCCTTTATGGAAGAGTGGCAAGCAGAAAGCCATTGTTGAAACAAAGCCATAAGAAGTCCCGTTTGCAGTTTGCCACAGGCCATGTGGAGGACACAGCAAACATGTGGAGGAAGGTGCTCTGGTCTGATGAGACCAAAATTGAAGTTTTTGGCCTAAATGCAAAACGCTATGTGTGGCGGAAAACTAACACTGCACATCACCCTGAACACACCATCCCCACTGTGAAACATGGTGGTGGCAGCATCATGCTGTGGGGATGCTTTTCTTCAGCCGGGACAGGGAAGCTGGTCAGAGTTGATGGGAAGATGGATGGAGCCAAATACAGGGCAATCTTGGAAGAAAACCTGTTAGAGTCTGCAAAGACTTGAGACTGGGGCGGAGGTTCACCTTCTAGCAGGACAACGACCCTAAACATACAGCCAGAGCTACAATGGAATGGTTTAGATCAAAGCATATTCATGTGTTAGAATGGCCGTCAGTCTAGACCTAAATCCAATTGAGAATCTCTGGCAAGACTTGAAAATTGCTGTTCACAGACACTCTCCATCCAATCTGACTGAGCTTGAGCTATTTTGCAAAGAAGAATGGGCAAAAATGTCAGTCTCTAGATGTGCAAAGCTGGTAGAGACATACCCCAAAAGACTTGCAGCTGTAATTGCAGCGAAAGGTGGTTCTACAAAGTATTGACTCAGGGGGGCTGAATACTTTTGCACGCCACACTTTTCAGTTTTTTATTTGTAATAAAATTTGGAAACCATGTATCATTTTCCTTCCACTTCATAATTATGCACCACTTTGTGTTGGTCTATCACATAAAATCCCAATAAAATACATTTACGTTTGTGGTTGTAACGTGACAAAATGTGGAAAAGTTCAAGGGGTATGAAAACTTTTGCAAGCCACTGTATATATAAATATGTGCGT
>CM069163.1:6760398-6790398 GCA_035221665.1 Okamejei kenojei | reverse complement strand
TTGAAACATATAAGATTGTTCAGGATTTGGACACGCTGGAGTCCAGAATCCAGGGGCCACAGTTTAAGAATAAGGAGTAAGCCATTTAGAACGGAGACGAGGAAACACTTTTTCTCACAGAGAGTTGTGAGCGTGTGGAATTCTCTGCCTCAGAGGGCGGTGGTGACAGGTTCTCTGGAAGCTTTCAAGGGAGAGCTGGATAGGGCTCTTAAAGATAGCGGTCAGGGGATATGGGGAGAAGGCAGGAATGGGGTACTGATTGGGGATGATCAGCCATGATCACATTGAATGGCGGTGCTGGCTCGAAGGATCAAATGGCCTACTCCTGCACCTATTGTCTATTGTCAAAGTGTACTGAATTAGACCACTGAGCCGGCATGCAAGAGGCGTCAGGTTTTGGCGCCATTTTCCAAGACCAGTCCCGCCTCTTGATGTTCTGAGCGGTGCCCGGTCCAGGCGAGCCCCAGGCTGCTGCGGGGCCTCCAGCCATCTCCCTGCTTGGATGTCTGGATCAACCAGCGAGCCCACGTCCTGCTCCTCTCCCGCCCGCCCACCATTGTGTCCCGGGGGAACCTCCCGCAGCTGACCTTGAAGACGCGGCAGTGGAACCACTATAGCATTGCATCCCTCATCCCCAATGAGATCCATTCTTTTAAATGACTCCTCCCATCCCCTAACCTGACTTCCTCCCTCCCGCACTTACTCAGAGTGGAACCATCTTTTAATGATGCTCCCAGAGGAGGCCACAAGCATTGGTACAGGAGATAAGCGACGTTTACAGGGCGGCACAGTGGCACAACGGGTAGAGCTGCTGCCTTACAGCGGCTGGGACCCGGGTTCGATCCTGACCTTGGGTGCTGCCTGTGTGGAGTTTGCACGTTCACCCTGTTACCACGTGAGTTTCCTCCAGGTGCTCCAGTTTCCTCCCACGTCCCAAAGATGTGCGGGTTTGCAGATCAATTGTCCCTCTCTAAACTGCCCCGTATTGTAGGGCATGGATGAGAAAGTGGGATAACATAGAACTAGTGCAAATGGGCGATTGATGTTCAGCGTGGACTCTGTGGGCCAAAGTGCCTGTTTCCACGCTGTATCTCTAAAACTAAAACGTCTTAAAGCAGACCACGTGCGATGGAGACAGCAAATACTTAAAATGTTCAGCAGGTCAGGCCATTTTTACGAGGATGTTAGTCAAGACTAGAGGACATGAGCTGTAGGGAGAGGTTGAGCAGGCTGGGACTATTATTTGGAGCGCAGGAGGATGAGGGCTGAACTTAGAGGTGTGTAAAATCATGAGAGGAATAGATCAGGTATATGCACAGAGTCTCTTGCCCAGAGTAGGTGAATCGAGGACCAGAGGACATAGGGTTAAAGTGAAGGTGGAAAGATTCAATAGGAATCTGAGAGGTAACGTTTTTTCACACAAAGGGTGGTGGGTGCATGGAACGAGCTGCTGGAGGAGGTAGTTGAGGCTGGGACTATCACAACATTTAAGAAACAGTTGGACAGGAACACGGATAGGACAGGTTTGGAGGGATATGGGTCAAATGCAGACAGGTGGGATTGGTGTAGATGTGACATGGTGGCTGGTGTGACATGTTGGCCTGTTTCCACACTGTATCGCTCTATGACTCTATTTTTTTTGGTCGAAGAACCTTTGTCAGTGCAATCACTTCAAAAACCTCTCAATAATTGTTTTGGTGAACTTTTGTAACTTTGTTAGAAGTTGTGGCGACAACTTGTGCGCTGCCCAGAAATGTGGTGGCTCATGTGCGCTGCCTCGGTGAGGCCTGTTGTGTGACATTACCAGGTTGGCGGCCAAACAAAGCAGTTCACTGTACCTCAGTCCACGTGACAATGACGTTTTGTTGAATCATCTTGGCTATAGAAAGCAGTAGCTGACAGCAATGGTTATTAGTGATGACAGTCCTGTGGGTACCAACATAGTACCTGCTTATTCACAGTGAAATGTACCTTCTGTACATTCCTCTGCCGTTACATTTTGCCTGTATCTTTATTGCGAGCGACAGGTGTCGTTCATACTTTCTTCCTGCAAGGAGAGTAATCGTAAGAAACAGCCTGAGGATTAAAACAAGCGACTGACGTTTTTTCACAGATACAGAGATACAGCGCAGAAACAGACCCTTCAGCCCACCGAGTCCGCGCCGACCAGCGATGACCACCCCCTACACTAACGCTCTCTTACACACGAGGAACAATTCCACTGAAGCCAGTGAACCTACAAACCAAAGATAGACACAAAAAGCTGGAGTAACTCAGCGGGTCAGGCAGCGTCTGTACGTCTTTGGAGTGCAGGAGGAAACCGGAGCGCCCGGAGAAAGCCCACGTGGTCACGGTGAGAATGTACGGACAGCACCCCTTTGTCAGGATCGAACCTGGGTCCCTGGCGCTGTAAGGCAGCAACTCTACCGCTGCGCCACCGTGCCGTCCTTGAAAGGACCTTAAACTGAAGTTCGAACCTATCTCAATCAAAGCATTTGACAGGCAGGTATCAATTTAGTTCAGTTTAGAGATACAGCACAGCGGAGAATCAGGCCCCTTCGGGCCACCAAGTCCGACCAGCGATCCCCGCACATTAAAGGTATCCTACACACACTGGGGACAATTTAAAATTATAGCCAATTAACCTATAATTATTGGAATGTGGGATTATTGGAATGTGGGAGGAAACCGGAGAAAACCCACGCAAGTCACGGGGAAAACGTGCAAACTCCACACAGACAGCACCCGTAGTCAGGATCGAACCCGGGTCTCTGGCGCTGTGCGGCAGCAACTCTACCGCTGCGCCACCCTGCCGCCGGTATGTGTACAGGAAAAGTTCCGAGGGGGACAGGCCAAACCCCCTGGAGCATCTGGGTCAGCATGGCCGAGTTGGGCCGAGCGGCCCGTTTCCGTGCTGTACCACTCTACGACATGGTTCTGAAGCAGCTATGGCTCTTGGCAACTCCTTCAGTGCACGGATCGCGTTTAATTCCACCCTTAGGCACTCGGGGCAATGGAAATATGGTCAACTCTTCCAGTGCTGAAAATTTGCCAAGAAGCAAAGATACAGGAAAGATGTTGCACAAACATATTCAGCTGGTGTTTATGAATAATGCCGACAGTTTTGTAATGTGTTGCTTTTAATGAACTGAATATATCTATTCAGACTGAAATAACAGCCTCTGTACAATAAAATTAAATTTGATGCTCAGTTTGGTTGGCACTCATTCCACTGATATCGACACTTTGAAGGTGCAGAAAGGCTCTCGACACAATAGCCTTAATTGTAATTCAAGTACTTGTGATATTTTGGTAACAATTACTATTGATTTTACAATTTGTTTACAGGGATGTTGTTTTATTACTAATATATTTAATGTACAAATCAATAGGAACACTTGTTTGGCTCACTCCCTGGAAGGTAATAAAATCAAATATCTCAAGAGTAAAATGTTATCTGATCCATAAATGGCAACAGCAGATGTTTAATGTAATAGTTAAAGACTATGAAGCATTCTTGGCAGGGGACTATATTCTCGCTAATAATGACAAAACTTACAGAATATACAGGCAGGGAAAAATTTAAACTGCAATTTACAGCCGAAATTACAAAGGAGTTATTTATATGGAATGGCTGTGAGCTGTGAGCACTGCACTCCATATAAAACCTCTTCAACTTATTCAGCTCCAGGGCTTGGGTCATCTTATCCTGCAACCATAATTCTCAGCCAAACAACCTATTTTATGTGTGTGTATGTGCTTTGTTACATCTAGTTCTTTTTTAAAACAAAAATTGCATTTCCTCCTGGATTAAAAAAACTCTTTGCCTGCACCATAGAGGGAATTGTAACGTTGCAAACTTTTGCCGGGTGGAAGTACCTTTCCACTTGCGGGAGTGAAAGCTCGGAGATCTTGTTTGACACGGTTTTGTTCTCCCGTCTGCTTCCGGATGTTGTTCAGAGGGAAAGTCAGAGTCCTCCCCTGGACCGTCGGAGAGATAGCATAGCACGCGTAGAGCAGGCACGTCCGATGGGACGCGTTTCATCGCTTCGTTAGGACGTGGCAAGTTTTTAACCCTTCCTCGACTTTAGACTTTGGAGATACAGTGTGCGGGAACAGGTCGAGTGGCGCAGCGGTAGAGTCGCTGCCTCACAGCGCCAGAGACCCGGGTTCGATCCTGACCACGGGGTGCTGTCTGTACGGAGTTTGTACGTTCTCCCTGTGACCGCGTGGGTTTTCTCCTGATGCTCAGGTTTCCTCCCACACTCCAAAGACGAGACTGTTTTTTAGATTAATTGGCTTCTGTAAATTGCCCCCATAGTGTGTGGAATGAGAAAGTGAGATAATATAGAACTAGTGTACGGGTGATTGATGGCATCGATTCCGTGGGCCGAAGGGCCTGTTTCTGTGCTGTATCTCTAAACTAAACTAAACTATAACAGAATGATGCAAATTATAGTATTAAAAACAAAAAATAAATATTCTAGATAAATAACACTTTTTCTCACAGAGAGTGGTGAGTCTGTGGAATTCTCTGCGGTGGGGGCAGGTTCTGTGGATGCTTTCAAGAGAGAGCTGGATAGGGCTCTTAAAGATAAAGGAGTCTTGGTTCTTGGTTCTTGGTTACTTGGTCCTCCAAAATATTCCAACTGGAATTTAAACTGGAGGTGGTGAAGGGAGGGGTTTAGCCAGAGAGGGTTATTGGGAAGAAAGTGTCACTTTAAATTTAGTTGCGTCTGGCTGGGCAACCGTGGTTTGGTGGAGATTATTCCATGCTTTAATAGTGTGTGGGAAGAACAAATTGCTGTACACGTCTGCCTTTGTGGCTGGGACCACAAGTTAGATCGAATGCCCTCGTGTGCTCCTAATTGGTTTGGGGTTGGTGTAGGTCTTGTGAGCTATGTCTAGCTGACCATAGTGACATCTGAGTCAGGGGATATGGGGAGAAGGCAGGAACGGGGTACTGGTTGGGGATGATCAGCCATGATCACATTGAATGGCGGTGCTGGCTCGAAGGGCCGAATGGCCTACTCCTGCACCTATTGTCCATTGTCTATGTCTATTGTTTAAAACATTTCAAAATAATTGAGAATTTGGGCTTTTGTATGGCTTGGCACTAATACTGATGTTATTCATCGAGTACTGTGTTTACAGGCCTGCTGTGCTGCTGCAAGTAAGAATTTCATTGTTCCATTTCGGCACTTATGACAATTAAACACTCGTGACTTGACATGAAACTAGAGGAAAAATCATTTCACTGCAGAGGACAGCCCTGGATTGCTGATTCTAACCAACAACGCCTCCACCAGCTCCATCAGAAGCCTAGGTATGGCAGTGATGTTCCCAATGCTTTTTCTGCCTGTCTGCCAGTGACTAGCGGTGTTCCACAGGGCTCGGTGCTGGGGCCGCTGCTCTTCACGTTGTATATTAATGATGTGTGGACCAAGTTTCCGGATGATACGAAAATAGGTGGAGGGGGCAGGTCGTGTGGAGAATGCAGGGACTCTGCAGAAGGACATGGGCTGGTTGGGAGAGTGGGCGGAGATGGGGCAGATGGAATACAGTGTGGCAAAGTGTGGAGTCATGCATTTTGGTGGTAGGATTAAAGGTGTAGATTATTTTCTAAATTGGGAGGGAATCCAGTAATTGGAGGTGTAAAGGGACTTGGGAGCGCTGGTGCAGGATTCCCAAAAAAGATAATCTACAAGTCAAATCGGTCGTAAAGAAAGCAAACGCAATGCTAGCATTTATTTCAAGAGGGCTTGTATACAAAAAACAGGGATGTAATGCTGAGGCTCTATAAGGCGCTGGTCAGGCCGCATTTGGAGTATTTTGAGCAATTCTGGGCACCGTATCTGAGGAAGGATGTGACGGCTCTGGAGAGGGTCCAGAGGAGGTTTACAAGAATGATCCCAGGGATGAGAGGGTTAACATATGATGAGCGTTTGTCGGCACTGGGTCTGTGCTCGCTGGGGCTTAGAAGAATGAGGGGGGTACCTCATTGAAACATACTAAATAATGAAAGGCTTGGATAGAGTGGATGTGGAGAGAATGATTCCACTAGTGGGAGAGTCTAGGACTAGAGGTTACAGCCTCAGAATTAGAGAACGTTCTTTTAGGAAGGAAATGAGGAGGAATTTCTTTAGTCAGAGGGTGGTGAATCGGTGGAATTCTTTGCCACAGAAGGCTGTGGAGCCCATGTCAGCGGATATATTTGAGGCAGAGATAGATAGATTCTTGATAAGTACGGGTGTTCGAGGTTAAGGGGAGAAGGCAGGAGAATGGGGTTAGGAGGGAGAGATAGATCAGTCATGATTGAATGGCGGAGCAGACCTGATGGACCGAATGGCCTAATTCTGCTCCCATCACTTATGACATGAGTTGTCCCCAAGCCCCACTTTTCTCCCCTCAGACACTCCCCGATCTGTTGGGCATTGTAAGCATTTCCCTTTTTCCCGACCCGGAACATCACCTGTCCACATTCTCCAGAGATGCTGCCTGACCCGCCGAATGACTCCAGCACTTTGCGTTTTCCACAAGATTCCAGCAACTGTAGTTCATTGCGACCACGTCTCCCATTTTTATTTCTTTGCTTCCTGTGTATTTCCAGTTTTTATCCCTGCTTTCCTGTCTCACTGGGCTTTCTTTCCCTGAGCAGGAGAGTACACTGGGCTGCCTGGTGTACTGCTGTTGTTCTTTAATACAGCAGGGATTAGTGTCTCTCGATCTCTGGGGTCATGGCATGAACTGACCACAAGGAAGGACACATTTACCCAGAGGCGGGTGAATTCCGTGTTGAAGGCTAAAACTCAAGTCTATTGTGATATTTTGAATTGCCCTTGCTTCTGCTGTAGGTTAGACCTCAAGATCACAGAAGATCAAACCCACACAAGGTCTCAAGGATACAGCCTTAACCAAATGTTTGATTAGCACAGTTTGCTTTCATTTACAAGTCTGATGTTACCTCTCGAGTAGACTAGGGCACATTTAGAGTCAACTTTGAGATCATTTCACTCTTCCGAACCGTACGGTGTGATAAACATGAAGACCGCATTGTTTCAGAGCTGACATTGTACTTTAGAGATGCTGTGCGGTGGCAGGTCCTTCAGCCCACCGAGGCCGTGCCGAGCAGCGCTCACCACCGTACACTAGCACTATCCTGCACACTAGGGACATTCTATAGTTTTTACCAAAGCCAATTAAACTATTAACCTGTACATCATATGGGAAGAGACCAGAGCACCCGGAGAAAACCAACACAGTCACACACAGGGAGAACGCACAAACTCCACACAGACAGCACCCGCAGTCAGGATCGAACCTGAGTCCCCGGCGCTGTAAGGCTGCAACTCGACAGCTGCGCCACCTATGCAACATATATCTGGAAAGATAAAATAGTCAGAATCATATTCCAATTAAGCAGTTTACTTTTCTCACGGCTAAGTTAAGGCAAAGCTTATTACCCTCCCATTCAGCACGACAGGAGCTCTTTGGAGAATCAAAGGTTCCATATGGGTCAGTGAGGAGCAGTCAGGCCCTTATCCGTGTCCCAGCCACAGAATATATTGGTTATTTCTCCTGTTTCCATCTCTGCCTCTCAACTACTTTACTTGGGACATGGAATGCGAACCTTGCACCACAGGAGCAGGCAATGTCTGCGCTGAGCGTGACGGCAAGGCATATTAGACTCTCCTGCCCACATACGATCCATATCCCAACATTCCCCACATATCCCAGATACTGAAGCAGCAAGTTCAAGTTCGTTCAAATTTATTTGTCACATGTCACGGTGCAGTGACCGCTGGGCTCCGCTGGGTGTTGAACGCACCCTTGATAAGGAGTGGAAGATAATTGTACAGTAGTTTTTTAAGGATATTTGTCTGTATTATATTATGGTGGTGGGATCTGGTTTGGTTTAGTGTATTGTCATATTATATTTTTTAAATAATTGAATAATTTTTTTGAATAAAAATTAAAAATAAAATAAGGTGCAGTGAAATGTGATTTACCGTGCAGTGTTACAATTAAAAAAAGGACACAATACATAACATAATTCAGCACTGACATCCACCATGGCATTCTTCACTGTGGTGGAAGGCAATACAGTTCATACAGTCCTCCTCCTCCTGGTCGGGGCCCTGACTCCCCGTAATGTCGCCGCTACGGACGGCCCGATGTTCAAACCCTCTGGTCGGGATGGTCGGAACGCCGGCGTCGGGACAGGTCAAGCCTGCAGCTCCCAAATCGGCCACCTCCTTACCGGAGACCGCGGCTTCCAAATGGTGTAGGCCGCAGGACGGTGGTCGGAGCTCTTCTCCAGCGACCCCCGGCAAGGGGGCCCGTGATGCCCGTGACTTGCCCCGGCAAGTCCCCACTGCGCCGCCGCTGAAGCTCTGGGCCCTCCTCCGGGAAAGGCCCGCACCAAACCAGGTGTAAGGCCGCGAGGAGGGGGGGGGATCGAAGAAGCGACGAGGAAGAAAGTCGCCTCTCCGTCGAGGTAGATGCCTGAAAACGGTTTCCCCCTATTCCCTCCTACACCACCCCCCACACAAGACATACAGAGAAACACTAAAACATACTTTTGGACATACTAAAAAAAACAAAAAAAAAGGCGAAACAACGAACACGGTGCAGGCGAGGGGGGCGACTCGCAGCGCCAACGGAACTGGAAAGCAGTGAATGAAACAAACTTCTCTCATGATGCAGCCGATTAGGACCTTGGTTAAGCTGCCTCATAATCCCAGAGACCCATGTTCAATCCTGACCTTGGATTCTGTCTGTGTGGAGTTTGCACGCTCTCCCTGTCACTGTGCGGGTTTCCTCCTTGTGCTCCGGTTTCCTCCCACATCCTAAAGACATGCGGATTTGTAGGTTAATTGGGGGCCCTCCGTAAATTGCCCCTAGTGTGTTGGGAATGGATGAGAACGTGGGATAACGTAGAACTAGTGTGAATGGGTGACCGATGGCCGGCACGGACTCGGTGGGCCAAAGGGCCTGTTCCTGTGCTGTACCTCGGAAATAAACTCAACCGTCCAAACATCTAAGGACATTTGTGAGAAGATCCCAATCATGCTCTGCGCCAAATGTTTAGACTCTTTGCCATGCAAAGATGAGTCAACAAGTGGCCTAACCAGCTGATCCAAAATGAGGCTTTAGCATTTAGAGTTTAGAGTTCAGAGATACAGTGTGGAAACGGGCCCTTCAGCTCACCGAGTCCGTGCCGACCAGCGATCCCCGCACATTAACACTATCCTACATACACTAGGAGACAATTTTACACTTATACAAAGCCAATTAACCTACAAACCTGTACAAACACATCTGCGCCTTCCTCCCTCGCAACATGGACCAGCTACAATTTGCATATCGTCCGAACAGATCCACGGACGATGCGGTCTCCCAGGTTCTGCACACCGCTCTCTCTCACCTTGACAGCCAGAAGGGGGGCTATGTGAGGATGCTGTTCATAGACTTCAGTTTTAGCCTTCAACACGATAGTCCCCACCAGATTGGCCGAGAAGCTGCTGGAATTGGGGCTCAATACCCCCCCCGTGTGCCTGGGTCCTGGACTTTCCCACCAGCAGGCCCCAGGTAGTCAAGATGGGAGGAAATACATCAAAGTCCCTCACCCTGAGCACAGGATCCCCCCCAGGGTTGCGTCGTCAGCCCCCTACTGTACTCCCTGTACACACATGACTGTGTGGCCAGGTTCAGCTCCAACTCCATAAATAGTTTGCTGATGACACTGTGATGGTGGGCCTGATCTCCGATAAGAATGAGAAGGCCTACCGGGAGGAGGTGGCTGATCTGGCACTGGTGTCAGGACAACGGCCTCCTCTTGAATGTCAAAACAAACTAAGGAGCTGATTGTGGACTTTTGGAGGGCACAATATCCGAGGATGTACATGCAACTGGAGATAAATGGGGCTACTGTGGATAAGGTGAGCTGCTTTAAATACCTGGGAGTCCACATCACAGAGGATCTGACATGGACATCACACGCTGCCGCACTGGTGAGTAAGGCAAGGCAGTGCCTTTACCACCTCAGGCAGCTGAGGAAATTTAGTCTCTCTGAGGATCCTCCAGTGCTTCTACTCAGCGGCTGTAGAAAGCATCTTGTCCGGCAACATCACAATCTAGTTTGGTAACTGCTCTGCCCAGGCCAAGAAGGCTCTGTAGAGAGTAGTGCGTTCGGCTGAACGCACTATGGGAACCACACTCTCCCCCCTGCAGGACCTATACATCAGAAGGTGCAGATCCAGAGCCAGCAACATTATGGGGGACCCCTTCCACCCCAGCAACGGACTGTTCCAGCTGCTACGGTTAGGCAAACGCTTCCACTGTCATGCTGTGTAAACAGAGAGGATGAGAAGGAGTTTCTTCCCAGAGGCCATTAGGACTGTAAACTCCGATCTCACCAGGGACTAACTTACTGGACCATTCTACTGTTGTGTTGCGTCTTTTTAAAATTGCTGTTTCTTCTTTTTTTTTTTCCCACAAATATGTAAGTACTGATTCAGTTCCATTCTGTTTTGTAGTTTTTCTGCACAATCGGCGAGCATTGCCACTTTTCATTTCACTCTACATCTCGTATGCGTATGTGACGAATAAACTTGACTTGACTTGTCTTTGGGGTGTGGGAGGAAATCGAAAATCTCGGAGGAAACCCACGCAGGGTCACGGGGAGAACGTACAAACTCCATGCAGACAGCACCCGCAGTCGGAATTGAACCCGGGTTCCTGGCACCGTACCGCCCAGAGAGAAGAGGCACGAATTGTGAAGCCAGAGGAGGGAATGTAGGTGAAACAGGACAGGGGGAGAGGAAAGGGGAAGAAATGGGTGCAAATCCAGGTGGGACATGGAATGGTGGGAGAGGAGGGGGTAGTTGGTAGGTTAGTTACCCTGAAATTGGGGATTTCAATGTTCATGCCATTAGGTTTTAATTTAGCAGTGAGACCATAGGATTATAAGACCATGAGACATTGGAGCCGAATTAGGCCAATGGCGGGCTCAGTGGACTATTTCTGTACACTTGCTGATGGGTGATGTGCTTGGCCATGGCTATAGTCTTACTGGACTGTTTGTACGAAAATAATTTCACTGCCCATTGCACAAGTGACGATAAAAGCACCATTGAACCATTGAACCAATGTATATTTTATGTTCATAAATATACATAAATTATATATGTATACATATTTTATATGCAGACATGTCTTTATGTTTTTATGGATCGACGTAATATAAAACTAATTTAAATATGTATATGTTATTTATAATAAATGTGTGTGTTCTCAGTCGGGCCGCCTAACCTGTGAGCGGGACGCTATCTTCCTCGAGAGTCCTTGATAGTGACTGTCACTGCAATAGATGGTAAAATGCCTCGGAGATTCAGGCTTGTACACTGCAGTTAAAAAATTATTTTCACTCCTTTTGAATCCAATAGTCACATTAAAAACGGTAGCGAGCGAGCTACTCTTAAAGGACTGCAGTCAAATTGAAATGGCTTTTTTAAGTTTAGTTTCGAGATACAGCGAGGAAACAGGCCCTGCGGCTCACTGCGTTCACGCCGACCCCCCCCGTACACTGGCTCCATCCTACACACTTGGGACAACTTAACAAAGCCAATTAACCTACATCCCTGCGTGCCTTTGGAATGCGGGAGGAAACCGGAGCAGCTGGAGGAAACCCACACGGTCCCAGGGAGAACGTACAAACTCCTGTTTATCCAAGTTGTTTATCCTTGCTGTGCTTTATCTCTACTTTTTTTCCAACATATTTATCTCTACTTTTTTTCCAGCATATTTATTGATTGACAATTTGAAACATAACCTCAAACCTTTTACACCTATTAGATAGAGTAACTCAATGGGTCAGGAGTAACTCTCAATTGAGTGCTGGAGTAACTCAATGGGTCAGGCAGCATCTTTGGAGAAAAAATCTCCAAATATCTTTGGAGACCCTTCTTCAGAGTGGGGAAGAAGAAGGGTCCTGACCTGAAACGTCACCCATCCTTTTCCTCCAGAGATGCTGCCTGACCCGCTGAGTTACTCCAGCACTTTGTGTCTATCCTTTGTATATTCCAGCAGTTTCTTTCTACACACTGTACAACAAATCATTGATGGCAGCAGGAATTTATTCATGTGAACTGACTGCGGGAGCCCAGGGGTTGCACAGTGCAAGTGGGGTATTGGATCACAGCCGGGGCTGGAATCCAAAATGTGGGCTGTGCTGTGGGCCAGAACCCCAGAGTTTAAGAGATACAGCGCGGAAACAGGCCCTTCGGCCCACGGAGTCCTGTGCCGACCAGTGATCCCCGGAACACTTATACTATCCTACACACAATGGGGACAATTTACACATGGACCACCAAGCCAATCAACTTACAAACCTGCACGTCTTTGGAGCGTGGGGGTACCTGGAGAAAACCCACGCAGGTCACAGGGAGAACGTACAAAGTCTGTACAGACAACCCCCGTAGTCTGGTTCGAAGCTGGGTCTCTGGCGATGCAAGGCACCATGCTCCCGCAAACGGCGGGGGACTTATTCGCTCAACGCCTGTGCCTTTTCTTTTCATGACAGTCACAAGAATCCATGGGATCTCGACACAAAGGGAGCTTAAAATATTTCTCCATAAAAGAACATCATTCACTGTGCACTGTAGCACTTTTCCATGAGTTTGTGGTGCAGGTATTGTTGGCTTAAGAATGTAACTCGCAAAATGGGTGACATAATACAGTATAATCTGATATTGAAAGGAAATATAGCTTTGGAACTGAATTCATGGGTAAACCAACCTTGTGGAACTAAAAACATTATTTACTTAAAAAAACCATTTTGAAGCAATGTTGGCAGATAAAGTCCTTTTGTTGCCAACCTCTCAATGTACTTGTTTTTATAATGATTTGCATCAGTGTTCTTTAATTGAATTGAAATTTAGCCAATTTCGGAGATGAAACATTCAGATAAAACCTCGAGTGAAGCTATCGGTTAAATATGATCAAATGTGTCTCAGTTTGTGGCAGATATTTGGTTCAACAGAAAGTTTAAACTTTTTGGAGACCCAGGGAACTGCAGATGCTAGAATCTTGAGCGAAACATAAAACATAGAATATAAGTGCAGGAGGAGGCCATTCGGCCCTTCGAGCCAGCACCGCCATTCATTATGATCATGGCTGATCATCCAGAATCAGTACCCTGTTCCCGTTTTCTCCCCATATCCCTTGATTCCTTTAGCCGTCAGAGCTATATCTAACACTCTTGAAAACATCCAGTGAATTGGCCTCCACTGCCTTCTGTGGCAGAGAATTCCACAGATTCACAGCTCTCTGGGTGGAAAACGTTTTTCCTCATCTCAGTCTTAAATGGCCGACCCCTATTTCTTAAAACAACAAAGTGCTGGCGTAATTCAGCGGGCCAGGCAACGTCTGTGGAGGGAATGGACAGGCGATGTTTGAGTTAGAACCCTTCTTCGGACTGAGAGGAGTTGGGGGAGGCAGCTGGAGCAGAACGAAGCCTGTGTAGGTGGATACAGGTGGGGGGTTGACTGGAAAATGGGTGGGGTAACTGATCAAAGTTAGAGGTGAAAATGCACAAAAGAGTCAGATAAGGAGAGGAGAGGAGTGAAATGTAAAACCAGAGATGATGTTTAATTGAAGTTTCCGAATACTCCCTTGTAAAACTAGAATGCTTAAAAATATTTGGATCTTATAAGGATCTTTATCAATAAGCATTCAATTGCCGATCGTGTTTGATGTCAGAGCAGGGTGGTACAGTGGCACGGTGGCGCAGTGGTAGAGTTGCTGCCTCAGAGACCTGGGTTCAATCCTGACTACGGGTGCTGTCTGTTTGGAGTTTATTCGTTCTCCCTGCGACCATGTGGGTTTTCTCCAGGTACTCCGGTTTCCTCCCACATTCCAAAGATGTACAGGTTTGTAGGCTAATTGGCTTCAGTTTAAAAAAAAACATTCAAATTGTCCCCAGTGCGGAGGCTAGTAAACGGGGTGATCCTGCACTAAATAAACTGGCAGAGTTTTTTTAAAGTTTTCAGAATTATTTATTTGACAGGGTCGTTCCAAAATTGCTTGTATTTCGGAAAGATGTTATCCCTGCAAACCCTGCCTATGAAAATAAGATTCAAGCCACACTTCAAAAGGAGCCGAGTGCTGGAGGAACTGTTGGGTCAGGCGGCATCTGTGGAGGGGTGTTTCAGGTCAGGACCTTCTTCAGACCCGACCCAGATCCAGGATCCTCTAGTGAGCAAGATCGATCACTCGACGGAAAAGACGTGGTGCGGTCATGGGCAGATTCATGGGTCATTTTCGGCCCCATTTCCGTAACCGGCTTCCGTCTCCGCACCAAAGATCCCATAGGGTACTAGTGCGGAGACGGAAGCCGGTTACGGAAAAATCCTCGAAAAAAATATAAGTTATTTGGGAAAACTCTCTCTCATTTTCAGAATTATAATTTATTAACACAAACTGTTCCCCCCGCAACGTTGATTACACTGCGGGTCGGGTCGGGTCAGGTTACGGAAATGGATGAATAAAAGGCCCACGTTCCGGTCCGTTGCGTACTACACGTCAGCCCATTGCATTTAGAAGGAGTGGTCTATCTTGCTTGCTATATGATCTTTGACCCAGACCTTTGTTTTTCCATGCCTGACCTGTTGAGTTCCTCCAGCACTTTGTATTTTTCTCAAGTTTCCAGCATCTGCAATCTCCTGTATATTCCAAAGCAACTTCAGTGTTCTTGCATTGACTACTGGGAATTTTTCTTCCATATTTAGGGAAAAGGACCCTGCCCATCAATGTCTGGTATTCATTTGTGATTTTAACCGAAGGAGCGCGATCAGAATAACGTCACTCAAATGCAGAAAGGCAGGAGTGATGAATGTCATGGAAGCTGCCAGTCGGGTGTATCTAGAAACATAGAAACATGGAAACATAGAAAATAGGTGCAGGAGGAGGCCATTCGGCCCTTCGAGCCAGCACCGCCATTCATTGAGATCATGGCTGATCGTCCCCAATCAATAACCCGTGCCTGCCTTCTCCCCATATCCCTTGATTCCACTAGCCCCTAGAGCTCTATCTAACTCTCTCTTAAATCCATCCAGTGATTTGGCCTCCACTGCCCTCTGTGGCAGGGAATTCCACAAATTCACAACTCTCTGGGTGAAAACGTTTTTTTTTTGCACCTCAGTCTTAAATGGCCTCCCCTTTATTCTAAGACTGTGGCCCCTGGTTCTGGACTCGCCCAACATTGGGAACATTTTTCTGCTTCAGATTCTACAGTGTTATGGCTCTTCTTTATTTAGTTTAGTTTAGTTTTAAATTAGCTTAGTTTACTGTCATGTGTACTGTCACAAAACATTGCCTATTTCCTTCGCTCCATAGATGCTGCCTCACCCGCTGAGTTTCTCCAGCATTTTTGTCTACCTGCTGATTCACTCTAGCATTTTGTGTCTATCTTCGCCAATATCGTGATCCCTGTTTTCCACTCTGGGTCATCTTTGAACGCCTACCCCTTTGGTGCCCAGCCATAAATTATCAATCGATTGGCTGACAAACGGGATGGTTTAAACAGCAGGGGTGCATGGACTGCCACAGAATCCCGGAGCATTTTTCTTTTATTAATCAAAATTGATAATAAAAATATTTAAAAAAATTAAACCCTACCGTGGCGGCTCGGAGGCGCAACGGTAGCGTTGCTGCCTCACAGCGCTTGCAGCGCCGGAGACACGGGTTTGACCCTGACTGCGGCTGCTCTCTGGACGGAGTTTGTACGTTCTCCCCGTGAGCTGCGTGGGTTTTCTCCGGGTGCTCCGGTTTCCTCCCACGCTCCAAAGACGTACAGGTTTGTAGGTTAATTAGAAACATAGAAAATAGGTGCAGGAGGTGGCCATTTGGCCAGCACCGCCATTCATTGTGATCATGGCTGATCGTCCCCCATCAATAACCCAAGCCTGCCTTCTCCCCATTGGCTTGGTATAAATGTACATTGTCCCTAGTGTGTGTAGGATAATGCTTGCGTGCGGGGGATCACTGGTCGTTGCGGACCCGGTGGGCCTGTTTCCACCCTATATCTCCAATCTAAACTAATCTAAACTCAAGAGTAAATAAAATATACAAAAACAGGCGCTGTGCAAAAATTCTTCCTTCTGATATTCTCAGAGGTCGTACATACAATTCAATGTGTCGTATAACACATGCGTTAAGCCTGTTAGCAGCCCCACCATTTCATCTCCTTCGGCAGGGAGAGAGAAGCTGATTAAATAACCGCAGAATGACTGCAAGCCTGAGTGCCGGGCTCGCACGCTGTAGATAGAATGGAATCGAGTATAAATTTCCATTTCTGTTTTGTCCTTTAAATCAAACGGCGGATGAATGTTGTTTCGCAGTAATATAAACTAAATGAGACCATGAAAAGGATCTATGGATGTGTCCTTAACGAATCCGAGGAAACTGTCCACCTTTGACAAACTGAGAGGCACGCGGCAACATTTTTTGTAATCAGTTTACATTTAGATTACGGGACCCTGCGTGACATCAGAGGAGAGATTGCAACGGCATTACAATCCGATAATTGCCCCATCTTATCAGTAGCCATCGCAGCAACAACAATAACAACCGGAATAATGATGTATATTAACTATGATATGTGGGGGGAAACTGATATAAATAACAGATATTACAGTTACATGTAATCTTAAAAAAATCATCATTCTCTATTGCCTAAGACGTGCCATTTCATTTCAACATATAAGACATGCCAGCAACAAAAGTCTAACCATCTAAACTATTTGATAAATAGACAATTTTATTTCATTCCAGGAAAAAAGGAGAAAGAAAATATTGCATGCTATAAATTTTTATGGTCCAAATTTTCTGGTGACTGCTGAGCTAAACTCCCGTGATATATGGCCAGGGAGATTTTTTTTGGACTTCCAGGCTGGTGCGAAGGACTTAAGGGCAAGTAGTAAATGTAGTAATAGACTTCTACAGCGGCACATTAACGCCGTTCTCCCGGCCGCCTGTCCTCCAGCCCTCGTGTAAAATACAGCTGAAATTAAACAAAGTTACAAAAAACGTATTAAAAAATTATTGGCTTCCACAAGCCATTAGTCTACATCGTGCCTGTCATATTGTGATGGATTTCTCATTTAGTTAAATGAGAGCTTCTAACGACAGTGATAGAATCCTATAGGATGAAAAAAGCGTGGAAGACATTCAGCTCACCAGACACTTCACATTGGGAGCAGCAGCCGAGAGGTTAGTCATGTTCAATTGAGTTGGAAACGATGAATTCTTGACTGCTCGACTTGCTTCTTTTCTTGAAGTTTGGAAACCATTAATAATTGGAGCCACAAAGTGCTGGAGTAACTCAGCGGGGCAGTAAGCATCTCTGGGGCAAAAGGAGGGGTGATGTTTCGAAGGGTCCAGACCTGAAACGTGTTTCTCCAGAGATGCGGCCTGACCTGCTGAGTTACTCCAGCGCATTATGTACATCTTTGGTATGAACCAGCATCTGCAGTACTTTGATAGACACCAAGTGCTGGAGCAACTCAGCGGGTCAGGCAGCATCTCTGGAGGAAAGGGACACGTGACGTTTTGGGCCTAAACCCTTCTTCAGCCCACCCAACCCGAAACGTCACCTATTCCTTTTCCCCAGCGATGCTGCCTGTCCCGCTGAGTTACTCCAGCACTTTGTGCCCATCTTTGGTAAAAATCAGCATCTGCAGTTCCTTCCTGCACATTTTGTCTGAAGTTCCTTGTTTCTGTTGATATTTGTGGTCACTGTGATAGGACTTCCACATTAATAATAAAAAAATAAGCTAATCTGAATTACGCTAAACTGGAACGTGCTTTTGCGCTGCGGTGCTTCCGGCGGGGACTTTAGATCTTCGACCGCCGGCCTGCGGCCTACACCAACCTGAAGCCGCGGTCTCCGGTAGGGAGGCACCGATTCTGGACTTACCTGGACTTTATCTGGACGTTAACTTGTCTGAACATCTGGACGCCCGCAGCGGCGGCTGCGTAGGGTTGAGGTCCCGACCACGGGGGGAAATGGAGGAGGACTGGCCAAATATTTGTGCCTTCCTTGCTGTGGTGGACGTTTGTGTTAAATTTCTATTCTGTTTTTGTGTGTGTTCTTTTTTCATTGTATCGATGCTGGCAAATTCATTTCACTTGCACTTTATGTGCAAGTGACGAATAAAACTGATATTGACTGATTGAATGTCCTTTAAGGAACGTGAAAGGAGCTGAAGAAATGCAATTCTTTCATTTCTCTACAATAGTACTTGGTCGTTGAGATGTATAATTACCCCACAGGTCCATAAATCCTGACCTCCAGTGCTGTCTACATAGAGTTTGAATGAATGAATACGTTTATTGGCCAAGTATGTTGGCCAATAAACGTGTAAGGATACAATACAAGGAAGTTGCCTTGGTGCTCCACTCGCAAGTAACAACACAATGTACAGTAACAATTAAGAATGACACATAAAACATTAAACAAATAAAACATTAGTCTAAACACGTGAATGAAATAAAATACCTGAGCAAAAGGAGGCTACATATTTTTGGTTATTGAGTAGAGCTACTACTCTGTTTTTATGTCTGGCTGTGGCGGGCTTGATAGTCCGGAGTCGCCTTCCAGAGGGAAGTGATTGAAAGAGTTTGTGGCCAGGGTGAGAGGGGTCAGAGATGATCTTGCCCGCTCGCTTCCTGGCCCTTGCAGTGTACAGTTCGTCAATGGGGGGAAGGTTGTGGCCAATAACCTTCTCAGCTGATCGGACGATTCGCTGCAGCCTCCGGGTGTCGTGCTTGGTGGCCGAGCCAAACCAGACCATGATGGAGAAGGAGAGGACAGACTCTACGATGCACGCACTCTCCGTGATCATGTGGGATTCCTCTCCAGTGCCTCTCCCCTGGCCCATATGCCAGTGCCATGCTGGTGCATAAATTGGCCTCTGTAAATTGCCCATGAGTGCAGATTAATGGCAAAAGGGATAAAGGGCCGTTAATACGAATGTGCTAGGGGGCGAATGAGTTGCAAAGAAACGGGGACTAATGGGACTGCTTCCCCAGGAGCCAGCATGGACCCAAAGGGCCAAACGGCCTCTTTTGGTGTAATGTTACACAGAGTCAGCGCCCTAGATGGCCCCTGTTTGTGTACCTTGGCTATGTGGCAAAGAACGTCACTGTGCCTTGTCACACCGGACAATAACGTTTCAATATTCCATTCTAGTCATTGTTGTTATTTTAAGATTAGCTGGCCAGGGATCATTGAAATGGGATAAACTAATACCTCCCTGCGGGCCACAGTGTGAGTACATTTGGTTTATGGTTAGGTTTAGGTTTATTGTTGTCACGCATACTGAGGTACAGTGGAAGGCTTTGCTTTGCAGGCTGTCCAAACTCAAAAGGGAAGATACAGAGTGCAGAATATAGATCTCAGCAGTGTAGCGCACCAGGTCCAGAGACAAAGTCCAATGTCCGCAGTGGGGTACAGGTGAATCGGACAGCACCCTAGCTTGTGGAAGGACCGTTCAGAAGCCTGATAGTTCAGGATGGCGCTGAGGTAGAGTCGCCAGTGCCAGAGACCCGGGTTCGATCCTGACTACGGGTGCTGTCTGTACGGAGTTTGTACCTTCTCCGCGCAACCACGTGGGTTTTCTCCGGGTGCACCGGTTTCCTCCCACACTCCAAAGACGTGCAGGTTTGTGGGTTAATTGGCTTCGGTAAAATTGTAAATGGTCCCTAGTGTGTGTGTGTGGGGGGGGGGGGGGGGGGGGGGGATAGTGCTAGTGTGTGTGTGTGTGTGTGTGTGGGGGGGGGGGGGATAGTGCTAGTGTGTGTGTGTGTGTGTGTGTGTGTGTGTGTGTGTGTGTGTGTGTGTGTGTGTGTGGGGGGGGGGGATAGTGCTAGTGTGTGTGTGTGTGTGTGTGTGTGTGTGTGTGTGTTTGGGGGGGGGGGGGGTAGTGCTAGTGTGTGGGCTGACCGCTGGTTGGTGGGGAATCGGTGAGCCCAAGGGCCTGTTTCTGCGAGAAACAGGGGGAGCAAGAAGCTGCTCCTGAGTCTGGCGGCGCTCGCTTCCAAGCTTCTGTCCCCTTCTCCCGGATGGCAGCGGGGAGAAGAAGGGAACGGCTGTGTGTATCTTTGGGTAAATTCAGAGGAAATAGAGCAAATGTGTAACAGGTCAAGATGGCATCACAATACTGGAAGACCGTTGGCGAATTTTGCTTTGCGATGCAATTGTAATTGTAACAACGCTCCGACTAGACTCACTGTGTGAGCAGATATAAAAGTGACACTCTGCACATAGTATAAGACAGAACTGGCGGGCTCCGTGTGTGATGTTGTGCTGAGTGCTGCCGAACCCACATTGTATCTGCGGCCTCAAAGTGTTTGATTGTTCCTCTTCACCTCCATCTGCAACGAGTCTTAATGGTCTGGATAATGAGGCTTATAAAACAGGCACTAAAACAGAGGTGCGGGAGAAAGGTAGCAGATAGCTGTCTTTATTAGCTGCAGAACCGCAGTGGAGACTCTGTGGCAGCTGGTTGCAATCCGCCGAGTGTTTTGTTTTAGAGGCAAGTGTACGAGTCTGAATCACAGCCCGAGCTCCGGGAGTCATAGAGGGATACAGCGTGGAAACCGGTCCTTGGGCCCGACTTGACCTCCCCGGCCAACATGCCCCATCTACACTAGTCCCGCCTGCCTGCGTTTGGCCCACATCACTCCAAACCTGTCCTATCCATGTACCTGTCTAAAGCCCCTGTCCCACGGTACGAGTTCATTCCAAGAGTTCTCCCAAATTTGCCCTGATTCGAAACTCAGAGATTTACGGTAATGACCACTCGTCGGTCCTCGGGGCTCTCGTAGACATTTTTCATCATGTTGAAAAATCTTCACCAGTCACCAGTCTTCCTGTGCGTACCTGCCATTAGCGAGTCTTCCCGAGTGCCTGAGGTTAGCGCTGAGACGTCCCCGAGCTCCGACGTACCCGTTACGTTCATTCTCCGTGCTTACCACGAGTTTGATTTTTTTTAAACTCGGGAGAGCTCTTGGAATGAACTCGTACCGTGGGACAGGGCTATAACAGGTACAGGGCTATAACTGTTCCTGAAACGTCGGGATAGCCCCAGCCTCAACCACCTCCTCTGGCAGCTCGTTCCATACATCCACCGCCCTTTGTGTGAAAAAGTTACCCCTCAGATTCCAATTAAATCTTTTCCCCTTCACCTTAAACCTACCGAATATCCTCTGATCCTTGATTCACGGGTCAGGCGGCATCCGTGGAGGGAATGGGTAGGCGGTATTTCCAGTTGGGCCTCGATTCAGACTTCACTTGTTCCTTTATCTGGATCAGGGCCAGCATTTACTGCACGCCCCTGATTGCCCTGCAGAAGGTGATGGGGTGTTGCTAGGGAGGGGGTGACTGGAGTCAGACACAGCTACAAGGAAGGGTTTATTCCCCGGACAGGATGGGGGAAGATTTGGAAGTGGCAGCACGCGCCTGGTACCCTCACTTTTTCCGGTGCTGGCGGCTGCCGGTTAGTCAGACTTTTGCGGAGTTAGAGTTGCTGCCTCACAGCGCCAGAGACGGGTTCGATCCTGAATACGGGTGCTGCCTGTGCAGAGTTTGGACCTTCTCCCCGTGACCACGTGGGTTTTCTCTGGGAGCTCAGGCTCCCTCCCACACTCCAAAGATGTGCAGGTTTGCAGGTTAATTGGCTTTGGTAAAAAAAAATGATAAATTGTCCCTAGTGTGTTGGATAGACATTCGAGATACAGCGTGAAAACAGGAATTTCTGCCCACCGATCGCACGCCAACTAGTGGCCACTCTGTACACTAACACTATCTTACACAATTTTACCAAAGCTGATTATCCTACAAACGTCTTTGGAGTGTGGCAGGAAACCGGGGCACCCGGAGAAAACCCACGTGGTCACGGGGTGAACGTACAAACTCCGTACAGACAACACCCATAGTTGGGATTGAACCCGGGTCTCTGGCGCTGTGAGGCAGCAACTCTACCGCTGCGCCACCGTGCCAACCTATTCTTCTGTGTAGAAACTGCAGAGTGTTTTGGACTATCGGAAATCCCGTTTTCAGAATGGAAACTTACTGCTCCAAAAATAATAATTTTCCTCTTATTTCTATCGTGATTTTAAAGAATATTTTATTGAAGGAGTGGAAGTGAGTGTGGCAGTGCGGAGAACTGATTGCACATGGTTGAGACAAAATGTTGGAGTAACTCAGCGGGACGGGCAGGGTCTCTGGAGAAAAGGAATGTGTGACGTTTCGGTTCGAGACCCTTCATCAGAAGGACACCTTCTTCATCAAACCCTTCTTCGGTTTAAACCAGCATCTGTAGTTCCTTCCTACACACAAAGCATTACCTTGACTATGGACTAGGTCCATATCTGCCAAGTCAACATAAAATTGAAAAGTGTAAGTTAGCGCGCATTCAAACTGAGATCTTCTTCTTATCGAGTCCGCACACGAGATTAGAAGTTGTTCAGCCAGAGCTGGAACACACTTCTCGGCGTCCGCACGCAACGGTGTCTGTCTTGCCTCCTCTTGTGCTTGTTGTGTGTGGTGGCGGAAAGATTGGTGGAAACAGGGCCGCGACGTGAGCGCTCTTTCCTGGACCCCAGAACCGCGATGAGCAAATGCAATTTCGAAAATGGAGGTTTAATCATTAACGTGGCTTCCCTGACGACTTCAAGAACATTTAGTATTTTTAAAAGCACCCATTGTTAACGAGAGGTTTTCTTGTTTTAATTGGAACAAGTCTGATCTATGCTCAAATCATTGGGAGAGCACCATTATTTAAACAGAGTGCCCCTTAAAAGAAAAGGATCATTTATGGAATGGCGTTTGCACACTGACGGAACTTAGTAACAACAAACCAGTCATGTGGAGCACTGGAGTTCGAACAGGACCAGGTAGCAAATATAATTAGTGAAGGTAAGGTCTGGGCAGTCTGCCTCCTATCATCCATCAAACATAATAAAGCAGTGCACAACATAACCATTAGTCAAGCGCTCTGAATTGCTCTTTGTTCCATACCATTATGGCCTTAAAGGTTCGTAACGCATGAGTGTAAAATATGACTGGGCACTCCAAGCTTCTTAAGGGTACATTTCCAACACAGGATTTGGCTTGGCTCAAAATATGAATTCCGACTTGAAGATTAAAACCCGACCATGGTTCAGGTTGAAGAGCCTTCATCGCACACTCAACAGATGCTGCCTGGCCTGCTGAGTGTTTCAAGGCAGGTTGGGCCGCACGGTGGCGCAGCGGTAGAGACCCGGGTTCGATCCTGACGACGGGTGCTGCCTGTTTGGAGTTTGTGCGTTCTCCCTGTGACCTGCGTGGGTTTTTTCCGGCTCCTCCATTTTCTTCCCACGCTCCAAAAATGTACGGGTTTGTAGGTTTAATTGGCATCGGTAAAGATTGTAAATTGTACCTTGTGTGGAGGATAGTGGGAGTGTGTGGGGGTCGCTGGTCGACGCTGGCGGGGAGACGTTCCTGCTTCCACACTGTACCTTTAAACTAAACTGAACTAAACTAATCTACCTGATAGTTGTGGGAACTAAACTGTTCCTGATGGTGTATTAGCAGTGCGAAGAGGGCATGGCCCAGAGTGGGGATCCTTGAAGATGCCTGCTGCCTTCTTGAGGCAGTGCCTCACGTTGATTCATTTGATGGATTGTGCTTCCAGCATTTTCTGATTTCCAGCATTGGGAGTTTTTAGTTGGATTTTTCGGAGTTTAAGATGCTTTATACAGCTACATTACTACATTCCGCCAATATTCAGGGAAACATTTCTCTCCATCCCAGCCTCTGAATACTTATCTGCCATCGGGTTTTAAACACTCTAGTACATCTCAAGGAACTCTGCATGAAAACCAAATTGCTCCTGATATTTGTAGGAAGATACTGCAGATGCTGGTTTATAGAGAGTCATAGTCTTATCGCATGGAAACAGGCCCTTCAGCCCACGTTGTCTACACTGGCCAATCATCCCACCTACCTATGTTTAGCCCATAGCTCTCAAAACTTGTCCTATCCATGTACCTGTCTAACTGTTTCTTAAACGTTGGGTTAGTTCCAGCCTCAACTACCTCCTCTAGCAGCTTGTCCCATACACCATCCTTTGTGTGAAAAAGTTATCCCTCAGATTCCTATTAAATCTTCCCCCTCTCACCTTAAACCTATGTCCTGTGGTCCTCAAGTCCCCTACTCTGGGTAAGAGATTCTGTGCATCTACCCGATCTCTTCCTCTCATGAATTTATACATCTCTATAAGATCACCCCTCATCCTCCTGCGCCGCAAGGAATAGTCCTGGCCTGCGCAACCTCTCCCGATAGCTCAGACCCTCGGGTCCTGGCAACATCCTCGCACATCTTTCCAGCTTGTGAGGGGTAAGGCTTCAAAGAGACCCGAGGGGCATGTTCATCGTGGAAGGTGGCTCCTCCGTGACTCTATCACCCCATGAGCACACCGGACCTAACATGAGCGCAAACGTCGAGACAAACCCAAGCTCCACAACAAGGTGACAAGAATCAGGATTGACACAAAAAACTGGGGTAACTCAGCGGGACAGGCAACATCTCTGGAGAGAAGGAATGGGTGATGTTTCGGGTAGAGACCCTTCTTCAGACTGGATGTCTGAAGTCCAGATAAGACTCAGGAGCAGGCGTTGGTCACGGGAGTCATCAAGCTTGCTTTATCATCCAATATCTCGGCTGATGTTCCACGCTCCTGCCTTCCTTCATCCAAACAAGGCAAAAACGAATACGCATTCACAGTTGTAATTGCGACATGTGAGCTGTGAGCTCCCACAAACACCAATAAGACAACAACCCTCCTCTTTGTAATGTTGAGCGGTGGGCCAATGTCCTCTTTGAAGTGTTTACTTTGGAGATACAGGGCGGACGGAAACAGGCCCACCGTGTCCGTGGCGACCAGCTGTCCCGCACACTAGCACTCTCCCACACACCTCTGGGCCTGTCCCACTCAGGTGATTTTTAGACGACTGCTGACAACTGTCATAGTCTGGACTACGAGACTGGACATATGGGCCTGTCCCACTTAGGCGATTTTTTTTAGGCAAGTGCCGGCGAATACGACAATGGAATTCACGGAAGTCAGCACCGGCGACAACCTACGTCACCTGCCGACAATCTGCGGCATTCTGGCGACAACTTACGTTAACGTGGCAACAACCTACGACAGCACCGACGTCACGCTGCGCTCATTGGCGTCAAACCCACGGTCACCTCTGTCGCCGAAACATTTTCAACATGTTGAAAATCCAGCGGCGACCAGAAAGACACTATGACTCTTTGGGCGACTGAGGAGACGACTCATGACCATACAGGCGACCATGTGACGACAGTCTAGTCTCCTGTAGTCGCCTAAAATATCGCCTAAGTGGGACAGGCCCATAAGGAAATGTACAATTTTGACCGAAAGCCAATGAACCTGCAAACCCGTAGATCTTTGGGGGTTTTTTTAAGTGATTTGCTAATGGAGATTTGAAACGTTTGGCATACCCATTGATGGACAGAATGCTGGTGAAAGGCTTTGAGCTGAAACCTTTAGTTTCTTTCCCAAAGATGCTGCCTGACCTGCGAAGTATTTGCGGCAGGTGCTGAAACCGCCATGTTTATGGCATCCTGCAATTTGATATTTTACGCTCCAACATTTCTGTGGAGTATTTGTACTTCAAGCAACGCCAGGACACGGCCGGACTTCTCCAGTTGTGTCGGGGGGAGCCCAACAGCACCCGCCAGCTAGAACAAGGTTTGACCTTCTCTCCAGTCTAATGGAAAGAAACATTCGGAGCAACATGTAATTATTTCAAACAGATTTTTACTTTGAGGATAGATTCCAGTTTAGTTTAGTTTAGAGATACAGCATGGACACAGGCCCTTTGGCCCATCGAGTCCGTGCTGACCAGCAATCACCCGTTCACACTAGTCCTATCCTACTCGCTAGGGACACTGTACAGAAGCCAATAAACCTACAAACCCGCGCGTCTTTGGAATGCGGGAGGAAACGGGGACACCCGGGGAAAACCCACGCGGTCACAGGGAGAACGTACAAACTCCACACAGGCGGCACCCTTGGGTCAGGATCGAACCCGGATCTCCGGCGCTGTGAGGCAGCGACTCGACCGCTGAGCCATCGCGCCGCCTCCCGACTTTCTGAAGGATGTGGTATTAAATCCTCAAAGTTGTCGTGAATGGAAAAAAAAAACTGAGGCCCGGACAGGAAATTGTTTGGATTTGACATTGATCACTTCCCACCGTTATTGATTGATGTGACTGCGGATTGAAGTCTGACTCGGGGAGTTGATGTTTTAATGGCACTGCCTGCTTATTCAGTTCCACAAAGCAAGTCCGAGTTCATTATGCTTTCCTCATAATTAAATAACATTCCAGAGAGGCAGGGCCCCGCGCGGGAAGGAAAGGGTTAATGCGCCACAGTAACAGCTATGCATTATTTACACACAGCCTAATGAATAAAACATTTAAGTACTGTGCTAATACATTTTCCAACACAAAGCAAACGCAGGTATGATTTAAATATATGTCTGTGATGAATATTACTTGAATTATGGTGGAACCACATTTGGAGACCTTTTTTTTTTTGCTAAGACGCCACCTCAAACAAAGAGGTATCTGTTGACTTGGAGGGAAGAGAGAAAAGGAGAAATGTGAGGCTGTCAATTTTCAAACATTGCTATCAGAAAAATTACATTGCGGGCAGACATGTAACTAATCAACAGAACAGAATCGGTCCGGCAATAAATTACTCCGCAGTGGAATAAACCACACAAACAGACTGATGATAATAAATGGAAATTATTCCTCTGAAGAAATTTTCTTGGTACATGAGTAATAAGAACCATCAGGCAGGAGTCTTCCTTAACATTAATTACAGAAAATGACAAGTGAGCTGACAACTGGAAAGTCTCATTATCTGGAAACATATTCACAACTTCGCAATTTGCGTGAGATGGACTTGAGCTAAATTAATCTCCGGTCTTTGCACGAGGCTGTTCTAATTTTCATGTTATTAACAGGTTTGCAGTATCACTCAGCACTGTCACTCTAATCAGGTTTCAGCATGTTCCCAAACCTTGTGTCATTTAAAGGATAAGCCTTCATAATGTGCTCTCTTTCATGTAAAGAATTCGACATCGTATCTGTAATAAGGTTCTTTAATCATCTTCCAGCACTCAACTTTGGCACTGCGGGTGTGTGTGCAAGTGTGTGTGTGTGCGTGTGTGTGTGTGTGTTTTGGACTATCGTTTGAAGTTTACATAAAGTGTAAATAAAAATACTTCCTCCATCCGAGCATTTGGAATGGAGACAATTGGACTGTAACTTTCAGCTTTAAGGTCGTTGTCTCTTGGTTTGCAAATCTCCTGCCTGTTAATCAACTCTTAAAGCTTATTAATGAGAGATTGGTTATTTGTTCTGCGAAGAATGAGATGGTGTGGGAGCTGTTATTACCATGTTAACTTAGTCTGTTGCAACGGATATACTTTTTCACTCACAACTGTGTATCCTAGTACGACAGATGAAGATGGACATAAAGCGCTGGAGTAACTCAACGGGACAGGCAGCCTCTCTGGATGGAAGGAACGGGTGACGTTTCGGGTCGAGACCCTTCACACGAAAGATGAAGTTGCACTGATTGTCTTCAATACGGCACACACACAGTCTGAAGCTGACACCTTTCCGACGGAATCATATCTATTGGTAGAAGTAGACACAACACCATGCACCAAGTCATCATCTGATTACAGCCGCTGTGACAATTGAGCTTAGATGCGTGGCATGCATGAAAGGGCAAAATGAAGTGCGGAAACGCACACCTCCAGATTCAGGGACCGTATTTTTTCCCCCAGCTGTCATCAGGCAACTGAACTGCTCCCTCTTCAACTATAGTGCGGGCTTGACCTATCATCTATCGCATTGGAGAACTTCGAACTATCTTTAATCGGACTAGAGACACAAAATAGCTGGAGTAACTCAGCGGGCTCAGGCAGCATTTCTGGAGAAAAGGAATAGGCGACGTTTCGTGTTGAGAACCTTCTTCAGGCTGAGAGTCAGGAGGAGAGGGAAACTAGAGGTATGAGAAGGTTCAGAACAAGTCAGAGCCGGCACCGATGACTCAAGAAAGGTGGAGCCCACAATGGTCCATTGTTGGCTGTGGGAGAGGTGATAACGAAGGTATACGAACAATGGAACTAGCAGGATGACCAGGGTGGGGGAGGGATGGAGAGAGAGGGAATGCAAGGGTTACTTGAAATTATAGAAATCAATATTCATATCACTGGGGTGTGAGCTGCCCAAGCAAAGTATGAGGAGCTGTTCCTCCAATTTGCACTGGGCCTCACTCTGACAGTGGAGGAGGCCCAGGACAGAAAGGTCAGTGTGGGAATGGGAAGGTGAATTGAGATGTTTGGCAAGCGGGGAGATCGTGTAGGCCAAGGCAGACTTTATTGGACTAACCTTGCACTAAATGTTTTATCCGTTATCATGTATCTGTTCACTGTATATGGCTCGAGTGTAATCGTGTATAGTCTGTTCACTGACTGGATAGCTCGCAACGAAAAAAGCTTTTCACTGCACCTTGGTGCACATGACAATAATTATAAACTAAATTAAAGTAAACCAAACTAAACTGAGAAGCAACAGAAAATGCTGGAAACACTCAGTGGGTCAGGCAGCATCTGTGGAGAGAAGAGAGTCAATGTTTCAAGGTGCAAGGCCATTCATCTGAAACATTAGCTCTATTTCTTTCTCACTTTGAACATTTTCTGCTTTGATTTCTGAAGCCCAGCATCTGCAATGTTGTGCTACAGTTAAAGGGAAGGGTCTAAGGCCTTAAAATGCCTGACAATATTATCGGAGGCCCTCACCACCCTGGCCACGCTCTCATTTCACCCCTGCCAGCGGGAAGAAGGCACAGGAGCCTGAGAACTGTGACCACCAGGTTCAAGAATAGTGTCTTCCCAGCAACCAGCAGTCTCTTGAACACCACACAACACTAACCTCAGCAACTATGAACCACTATTGGCTGCCCTTGGTTGTACTGGGTGGGGGGCTTTTTTGTCAATATTTTGAGTATTACGGTTATTCATTTATTGAACTGTTAAAAATGATCATATATTATCCGTGCGTGGTGCATCTACTGGCGCGTGAAGTGACAGCATGTAACAATTTAATTATTACTTTCTTTGAAAGGCGTGATAGTAATCATGTATAGTCTTTCCGTCGACTGGTCAGCACGCAACAACAAAATGTCACCATACCTCGGCACACGTGACAATAAACCAAACTAAACTAAACTGAAGAAGGGTCTCGACCTGAAACATTATCCATTCCTTCTCTCCGGAGATGCAGCTTGGCCCGCTGTTCTTTCAGCATTTTGTGTCTCTCTTTGGGATCAACCAATATCTGCAGTTCCTCCTTAAGCTAAACTACAGTTCTGTTGTCGGCACATATGGCAATTGAACGCTCTTGGCTCTTGGCTCCATCGATGCTTCACATAGGATGACCAAGTGCCACAAGAAGCGGTTTCCCAATGCTGGCCTTCCTTGGGTCAAGACTTGTGTTCGTTCACAGTTACCTCGACAGTGCAGACCTCAAGCATTCCTGCGCAGTAGCTATTCCAGAGAGGCCAGGAAGCAGATTCATTTTCCAACCTCTGATCCTGGGATGAGCATCGAGCAGAAGGTAAGACGTTAATGAAAAGGGTGAAACATGGTACCCAGGAACTCTGAGCTATACACTTGGTTATTTAGGCTCTGTGGGTGGGAGCATGGAGCTGGGGTTGGATTCACGGGAGGTTGGTCATGGAGGGGAGGATGATGCTCCTCAAACTGCGGAGCATCCTGGACACTACAGCTCACTCCCTCCGTGACACACTGGCCAACCTGAGGAGCACCTTCAGCAACAGA